>VWZP01002783.1:795998-905500 GCA_013396995.1 Dicaeum eximium
AGAGATGTTTTTGTTATTGCTGAACAGGGCTCCCATAGAGCCAGCCAAGGCCTTCTCTGATTCTCATACTGCCACGCTCCAAGAAAGCTGGGGATTCATGGGAGGCTGGGAGGAGACACAGCCAGGACAGGTGACCCCAACTGACCAAAGGGGAATTCCAGACCATGGGACATCATGCTCAGCATATAAAGTGAGAGAAAGAAGGAGGAGTGAAAGAAGGGAAAGGGGAGTGATGGCGTTGGTCATCCCAAGTAACCTCCACGTGTGTTGGGGCCGGGCTCTCCTGGAGATGGCTGAACAGCGGCCTGCCCGTTGGAAGCAGTGAATGAATTTCTTGTTTTGCTTTGCTAGCTAGCAGGGCTTTTGCTTTCCCTATTAACCTGTCCTTACCTCAACCCATGGGCTTCCTGGCTTCTACCCTTTGGACTCCCTCCCCAGCCCTGCTGGGGGAAGGTGGGTGAGTGGCTGTGTGGGGCTTGGCTGCTGGCTGGGGTTGAACCCTAACAGCTGGTCAGACCCTGGCTTCCTACCTTCCTTGTGCCCAACCTGTCAGTGTTTAAGAGGCATTTAAACAATGCTCTTAATGACATGCCTCACATTTGGGCAGCCCTGAACTGGTCAGGATTGGACTAAGGTGGCAGTTGTAGATCCCTTACAACTGAAATATCCTGGTTTATTTTTTTCTAACACTAACGTAACTGCATGCATATTCAATTTTTCTACTGAATTTCTTTCACAAATTGCAATTTTTAACAAATGTTTCTTGTAATTAATACTACATAAAATCTTTATTCATCACCTCCCCTAAACCACCTTCTCACACAGCAAAATGAAGTGAATATGAAAGAGGCAAAATGTATTTTACCAAATGTTTAAAATTCACTCTTATAAAATTGGTAATCCATTAATAAGTGGAACAAGGATAAGGAAAGAACAACATGGATGAAAAGGTCCTAGTAAAAGATGTAATTTACATTTAAAAATTCAGGCTTTAAAGGCTAAGTAATTAATTCTGTTCCTTATGGAAATTTTACAACTAAATTTCTGTATTTTTCTGTACCGTTCAAATTGCATTTTTGTGTTGACTGATACATCCTTACTTATGTACATCTGAAAGCTTCTATTTTGAAATAATACATTTTTCACCTTCTGTCTTAATTCTCACTTTTTAAAACAAACAAATGCTCCAAATTATGTGCAAATTGGGTTAATATAATTTCTAAGACTAGCTCCTAACTACAGGTGCACTTCTTATTCAAATGTCTCAATTTGTTCCCAAAACCTGCTGAGGTTTCATTAGTTACTAAAAGAATAGCCAATTCTTTCAAGAATGACTGTACTCAAGCATTAGATTTTAACTTCCCAAAATTTCTGAAGCAAACAAAGATAACATACTGGTTGCCAGATGATCAGTATGCTTGTTTGAACAGTGAAAAATTATTTAGAAATTCTATATGAAAGGTGGTTTTTTTTTTTCTGGCTTTTATGTGTTTAAAGTATTTGTCAAGAGCTTGCAAGAAGTCAGTGCTTCAAATAAAGGACATGATTTTGGTTTTCTTGATGGCTTAGGAGGAGGATCACATTTGAAACATAGACCAGATGATCAGTCACTATATGTTTGATATTCCACGACAATTCAGCATTTGCTACAGGTCCTGTTCAAAGAGGGGAGATGTTTTTACTGAAGCATAAAGGTCAGCTGTTGAGCAGGTACTCCCCCACCTACCAGCAGCTTCTTACCTAAACAACCAGCTAAAGCTCCCACTGATTTGCACCCTGTAATCTGTGCATCCTGTGGCCATGACTAAGAGAGCTTCACAAGGGCTTTCAGCTTACCTTCACATAAGGCTATGCATTTTAAGTTACGGCTTTGCAAAAATTGTGACTGCTGTCCTTTCTTCTGTGACTGAGATGTAAAAAAGTGAGAAAATAGAATTAGTGCAGTAAAACAAACAGAGACAAAAAGCAACAAAGGAGACAGCTGCTACTTTCAGTGGTTTATTAATGAACAAAGGTAGAGGCAGTCTTTCTAAAATGTCTCTATTTTATTTCTAAACGTAATAGAATTTATTAAAAAAAAACCCTATTACTTATTTGCATTATTGTAGGAGAAATTTGAACTCCTTTATCCAAAAAGTCCCTGATTATTACAAAATTAAAAATATTATGAGAAATATCAGTGTTACTGATAAACAAATTGATATCAGAAAAAAAAGGGAAAAGAAAGGTAAATTTAGTCACTAACTCTTTGGTCACTACCCTGATATTTTATTTGCCTTCCTGATTATAAGAGCTTCTACTGGACATGCCAATCTACCTTCGATGCCAGATTATTCTGTAATTTCTATGCATTAATCATGGAGACAAATGTGAGATAGTTTCTTGAAATTTAGCCTTATGCACAGATGCCGTGAATTTGCTTTAGATACAGCAGAATTCTAATGATTGTAACATGTAAAATTTGTGAAAAAGAAAAAATTTTTTCCTATAAATTAAATGCTGCTCATTTCCCAGCAATAAGCATTCCCAATTTCTTTTGCATCATTGTTCTGAAAGTCTAAAACTCAGAAGGCGAGGGGTTTCTAGGGGCCATAATGCAATCTGTATTTCATCTTCATTCTCTTCCTAAATTCTTCTGCTTGGAAAAGAACTGCACAAGATCTGCAATATGCTCTGTAAATTTTTACTAGAGTAAACAGTTGGACTGTACTTAATATATGCAGTCTCTGAAGTTGTTGATTTCATTCAATACAATAACACCGGTAACTTGCACAAAGGAAATATTACCTCTCTTTCAGCTACTGAGTTCCCAATAATAAATCACACAAATCTTCCAGAGATGGTTGATGTACCGTACCTGTGATGTATTACTGCTCTTACTGCCTGAAGCTGGTTCATCTTTAGCTGACACCTTCTGCTGCTTCTTGTTCATCCCTAGGAATATTAAAATCATGTAAGATACCCTGGCCTATAAATAACATAAAAAGCAGAGTTAAGTATGAGAATGGAAGAGGTAGCACAGTGAGAATCACAGTCTTTTGCACAACACTCAAAAAGCTAGTTAACTCTATCACAGAGAATCACAATATAAATCCTGTAAATTACAGGTACCTCTGCATGTATTTTAAAGACTTCAGTGAAGTCAAGTTAGCATTAAGTAGGTGCAAAAGGAGATAAACCTGAGCTTAAGTGCCACTGAATTCAGATCAGGAATATTCTTATGTAGTGGCTTAATGGGGTTGTAGGTCAGCATGTCCTCAGTCTACTTGACCTTACTCAGGCTGAAATAAAAGTCTGATTTACTGTGGGTGAGAAGGCAAGAATCACGAGAGTGAGAACTTTAGATATTCATCTTTACCACTTTATGGAATTTTATTAACAGTCTAATTAATTAGTATGAGTAGGCAATTTAAGTTTTGAAATCTACCTTGATTTGATCTCTTTATCTACACATAAAATATTAAATTATTTGTCAGTCACATTTGATCCAATTCCATCTCAGAAATTGAAACATCTACATTTGTGCCTTAGATTTCATTCATATCCCTCATGTTGGTTTATATTAAATTCCTGTTTTGCATGATGCTATGGGCCACCTAGAGTTTCTGGCATCCTGTATTTCACAGAATCATGAAATGCTTTGGGTTGGAAGGGACCTTAAAGATTATCTCGTTCCAACCCCTCTGCCATGGGTAAGTACACCTTCTTCTATACCTGGTTGCTCTAAGCTGCATCTAACCTGGCCTTGAACATTTCCATTATTTGGCACTTTGCAAATGCATCTGAATTATGGGGAAGTCTAACTCTTTGAAGTTTCTACTGGCATCAAGGATTACACACTTCAGTGGAACACAAGACTCCTTTCTGGAGGAGACAAGATGGAAGGGGCCAAGACAGGCAGAGAGAGGCGCAATAACACATTGAAGTTGACAAAGAAGTATTGTCCAAAAAGAAAGACATTTTGTTAGATAAGGATACTTCCACAAGTACATTTAGTGAGACCAAAGAAGCTTTCATACTCATGTAATCTCTGATAAGCTAAAAGTGCATCTAGAGATAACTGATGTTGAAGTTCCTCAAATAGTAGCTCAAAAGTTGAGCTCCTAAAACATGACCTAGAAACACTGAGTATCAGAAAGCATAACTAAAACTCTCAGAATCATCTACATGCACATGAAAACACATTAAACTATATACCTGCACTTTCCTACGTGAGGAAATGGTAAATACCACATACCTAAAGAAGAAAGTCACCATATTTTAAAAATCCCTTCAATTTCACAATGTACACATCCATGTGTCTTGTTTTTAATATGCTTTTGTTTATTATTTAATTCTTACATGGAAAACACTGCACAACTCACTTTAGGATTCACTAGTGGGACAAACTATGTTTTTTCTCAGGCTAAAATAAACACACTGAACTGTACTTTCTATGTAATCCTGACATGGTGATACTTGGGAATACTCTTACGTATACAGGGTTGAACATGTCTATTATCAATACTTTTTTTGTCAGATGAAGTTGTAAAAGAGCATGAATTCATAGGTGAAGTTAGATGGACTTAGGTAGGTATTGACAAAAATCACAAAGTTGGATTTCACCTCAATCATCAAGACCTATTACATACAGCATTCAGTATGAAGTAATATTTACTTCAAGCAGGTTTAAGAATTCTAAGCACATTGAAAAATAAGGACAGTACTAAACAAGGAATTTTTCTAATTTCTTATCATTTATATTAAAAATTATTTTCTCTTTTTTGAATAAATTAAATCATGGTCAACAAAGATTAAATTGAATACAATGTTTTAAACAGCAAAGCTGTAAGAAAAGCAGTAGAATAAGATACACCCCTGTATTTCTCCAACTATAGAATGATTTATAAATATCACCTGAGTAACCAAATGATATGCTTGACAATGGACTAAGGTAGATTCCACTTCCAAACATTGCACCATGGAGCTGAAAAAGAGCAGAGTGATTACTTAGCATTAATTTGGTTACCTGGACAAAATAATAATAATAATTACAGGAACAGGTCATAGCACATTTGCCAACTCTACTAATTTATTGCTCGGTAACTAACAGTATTCAAAGAAGTCTTTTAAAAAATAATTCCCTGAGTATAAAACTAATATATTTATATATATACATACATATACATAGACATATATGTGTGTATATATATATATATACACACATATATATCCTGGAAACTATGTCCAAACAAAAAAACAGATGCCCACACAAAATTTTACTTATGATTTATATATACAACTGTGATTTCTGTTTTTCAATCTAATATTACTATGGAGGATGCCTACAAGGAGTATTTCTGTATATGACGAAATATGCCCTGGGATCCTCTCCTAAGGTACATGGATGCAGCTCTGGGGAGAGCTGCCAAAACCACAATGCTAAAATATTCTGCATCAGAACCCCCCTAGTCCCTCTGTAGTGCCCACTTTGCTCTGCAGTAGTGGTCTCCTGATGATTCAGTCTGAGAAGTTTGTACTAGATCCCTTTTGACCAGCACACTTCATGCTTCCATTCCCAAAGAAATCACGGAGGCAGAGGAAGTGCTGCAAGCCCAGTTCCTGTCACTTTAGCATGTTTCTGGATCCTGTGACAGAGACTGTTCAGGCAGCTCTGATTTTCACTTGCGACTGCTTTTAAGCAGTACCGAGCAAAGCCTCCTAGAGGTGCTGCTCTGCAATGTAAAAAACACTCATTCCCACAAAGGGATTTTCTAGACGCTTTAGCACACACATTACTTCATCTTAATTGCATCAGAAAAACACTTTTCCCAGGAAGCAAGATTGTATTTGAAATCATCCCTTTTTCCCGCTATATGGCTACCAGAATGAAACCCCCTGAAAATCTGTCAAGGCTAGTGTGTAACCAAGCATGCACAGGTTAGCTAAAGTTTATTTTGTCTGTTTACCTGCAGCCTCGTATTGGAAGCAACAACTAAGCCGTTCCTCAGGATGGAATGCCAATTTTCAATGTGTGAACCACTGAACAAAATGAAAAAGAAAGCGGTAAAATTCACACTGTAAAATGCAAAATTACATCAGAAATCCTTTAAGACAGTAGATTCACAGCTGCAAACCTCAAATGCCAGAAGCAAAAAAATAGCATAGCATAGCATCTCAATAAGCTTTGGTTATTAGGAATACTTGAACTCACTGAAATGCAAAGGTACTTCCGTAGAGATTTTTAGCAGCTCGGAAATTTGATTCTTTGGCTGGTGGACTGCTGAGAAGAAGGAACTGGTGGGGAGTGTGCATAAACTTCAGTTGCTGTAAAATATAAGAGTGCACATGTGAAAAGAAGTTGATTAATATGAAAGTACTGTAATTCTCTGATGGCAATCCTTAAGACATCATGCTTTTCCATACAATACATGACTGCATCTAAACAACTATATGAACTAAGTTGAAACTGGCCTCACTTCCACATTTTCAAGCTGAAATCAATTAGTAAAAATTACTTTCAGTTTATCAAACATATGGAAATTTTGGAAACTAGATTGAAAATGGCTCTCGTAATTAAACTGAACAGTTTCATCATAGTCTTCTGATCAGAACTGGCTCTGAATTAAGGTTATTTGGAAGGCTGCATATTACTGTGCCCTTAATCAGAGGTTATTTATATGTGCATCTCCTGGTACAGCATGCTTGTGTGCACTGCTTTCTGTACAGTTCTGCATCTAATATTCTATATGGTAACAAAACAAAAAGTGATGTTTTTCTCACCTAACCTCAGATGATTACAAGATAGACACCTGAATGTGAGCTACTCATCTCAAATAGGTTTTTTATGAACATTATTCCCTTGACCTATTTCAGCTATTCATGTTTCTAAAAATTGTGAGCTAAAACTGCCTTGTCTATTAAAGGAGTTCATGCAAGTCCTATTTGAATACAGACACCTACGTTTTGCTAGTAAACTCCCACGTAAAATGCTAATACAAGCCATTAAAAAATTAGAAAATAACAAGAAAACCCACAGACACTTACCCTATTCACTGGTAGCTTCACAATATGTGATCTATTACTAGAAATAACCCTAAAATAAGAAACAGATGTATTAGACATGGTAACCAAGCAGAACTTCTTAAAAATGTGTTATGAATGGCCATCACAATGTACCCAGCTGCAGGCCTCTAAACCTATCAGATGGAAGTAGGCCAAATTTTAACTAGAAAATGAGATCAGAGGACCCAGATGAGGTCCAGAAACAGTCCAGAATAGCGGCAGTTGAAAATACCAATGTTAATTACTAGGCTGACCTTATACCACATTATACTGGTCAAGTGATTATTCATTACAAATAATAATTTAGTAATTATTATCTCATGTGAATAAACTTTATACCATTGTAGAAGAGGATGTGCAAGCGGGTCTTGTTTATCCATCTGCTTCTTTATTTCCAAATAAGGTGCCTAGAAAAGAGTAATTATGTTATTTCTAGGTTGAATTTTATATGTTACATTGCCCATGATTTCATCTATTAAAATGAATACATGGGACTCAATATTAGGTTTAAATCAGCTTTACTGATATACAGCACAGCAGAGTTATAAATGTGTTTTGACAACAAGAATTAATATAGCAATTATTTTCCCTTGAGTAAGATAATAAGCATATAATTAGCATCAAAATGACTATATTATAGCAAACATTAATGATGTCAGGGAGAACAGAAGAAGACATCTATTTTTGTGTGTCTCTTGATTAAGAAATTGGACTGGAACTTCGCAAAATTAAGTCTCTCAAAGAAACCCAAAATAATCCACTTTGGTATTTTTAACTGTTTTGAGGTATAAATACCATGTCATATTATAATTTCTTTGGAAACTGTTCTTGATTTCAATCACAATGCAAAGCATCCCTTTAAAACTCATTAGTCCAAGAATTGTTTTGGCATTTAAAAAAATCCAGAGTGGTAATTATTTTTTATTTTTAAAAAACATCATAAGAAATCACAGAAATATCTGGTTTTTAAAATTTTTACAAGATGTTACACAAATTAACAAAAAATATGAATTTTAATTTTCAATTTATTTTATTCCTCTCTATACATTCTTCACTCAAGAATCCCAAAGTATTTTGTTAATACACAAAAAAAGATTCAAAACTGTTGTGAGGATGCATTTATATAGTAGTTGGAAAAGCAAGATATATGGAAGAGATTTAAACAACAACTTATAATCAGCTGGGTTGTTTGGGAAAGGAGCGTAAAGATAAACAGAAATCCAACCATCAGATATGCCAAAAGAAATAATATGACAGTAAACCCAAGAGACACAACCTTCCAAGCCCCCAGCTATACTTAATTGAGCAAGAATTTTGCTTTAATAGAAATAAATATAACATAATTCAGAATACTATTCAGAACATTGACACAAGATCAATTTCTTTTTCTTTGGAAGTAAAGGTCTCTGGCTTTGATATTTCCAGAAATGCAGCAGTCAGTGATTACCTCATTACAGTGTCTCATTCTGCTGTTATTATCTCTTATTTAAACTTCAAAAGATCTGAGTTCTACTTCATTACTTTTATTTAACTGGCATAAAGGATAATTTGTTATTTTGAATAAATATTTCAATATTATTACAGTTATACAGGAAAGAGTTGATACTATTGACTTCCCAACCCATCATAGGCAGGAGATACAAACATCTTTCAAGTTCTAGAAACAGTGATTAAGTTAGGTAAATATTTTTAAATTTACCTGTGTCATCTCTCTGATGGAAGTGATACTGTCCAATGCTTTCATGACTCGGTCATAGTTCTTCTTCTGATGTGGCATAAAATACACAAATAAGATCAAAGAGTATTAGTCTTTGGCTCTAAAAATCCTGAATTCTTTGAGTGTGTATAAAACCTAAGCTAGGAGAAATGCTGGGTATTCTTTACTTCAAAATTGATGCTTGTACAAAACTCAACTATTAACGTCTGATAAAATTACATACAAGGAAATAACTGCTTGCAGTGAGAAATGAGATAGCAGCAATGATGCTTCTGAGAATGAAAAGATGGACTGGAAATCCCCTGGCTTACACAACTCATATCTCTCAAAGGCCATCTTTCTTTTTGTATCTGATGTGTACATTGTTTGAAAAACAATTACAATATAAAATATTGCATCTAGAATTTGTCCCTTAGAGGAGTTTCTTGGCTTTAACAAAGCCTACAGTTTTGTCATGGTTTAGGAATGGTATTCTCCAATTTAGTGTTCCCACTGAAACCAAGCACTGCTCACTGTCCCCTTCCCTCTCCTCCTTACACCTTCCCCCTGCTGTGGGATAGAGAATTGGGAGGCACAAAGGTAAAGATCACAGGTCAAGGTAAGAACAATCAACTGGAAACAGCTATGAGATACGAAAACCAGCACCGAACAACATCCAGCTGCTCCCTCTGCCAAGCAAAATGGGAACCCTTTTCTCTCTTTTTCCTGGAACAGGCTCCCTTCCCCCTGCTTCCAGAAATGATGCGAGGTGGTATAGAACAACCTCTGGGTCTCAGCCATGCCCCATTCTGGCTACTGCAAAAATTAACCCTGTCCTGGCCAGAACCAGGACAAGTCTATATTCAAGTACTTTCTCAGAGACAATAAATAAAAGATGCAAAGTTTTGAAAACACATTTGTGATATATTCTGGCACTGTATCACTTAATGAAGGAGACTCCTCCATGAGAAATCTTTGCTTTGAAATCTCATGTATGACTAAAACCAAACGATGACATAATTAAAGGTAACCACTTACCCTGGGGTTAAAGGCCAGCATCTGAGGATCATTAGGATCAACTACAGAAGGATATGGCTCAAAAATGACAACTTTCCTAGGTGATTCTAATGCAGACCGACACATAGATACTAACAGATCAACCACCTGGGCATAATGAAAGACATAGTTATTACATGCTTATTCAAAATATGTACTTTTATATTGTATCTTCCAATCTGTCAATTTTCTTTAACACATTATACATATATTGTATTTCATTGTTACCTGTATTGCCCAAACCATGTTATCCACGGGAGATAGTTTAGGACTAAATTTTTTCCACTGGCCTCAACAGAGTTTGGGTTCAGCCATGACATATTCTTCTGTGTGCATACAAGTAGGACCAGTATCTAGTCCTAAAAGTATTATAACATCAAATATATTGCTTGAAGTATTGCTTTCTCTTGTGCCCACACGTGAATTCCTTTATCAAATTTATTCACTAAGGAAATGAAATTGTCCTAGATCTGTGTATCTCTGTATAGCCATGCCAGTAAAAACGCTGTTCAAGAACAAGGAATAGTCTGTCAAATTTGTACCACTTTCTGCTCTTCTCCTGAAGACTGTAATCACAGAAACACTTGAAAAGATTGCTCCTGCTAAACCCAGAATACTGCAGTGATTTAACAGTCATCTGCACAGCTCACACTGAAGCATTCTCTTCTTTCCATCCTGTTGTACAAAATTACAACACTTCTTTGATTATCTTTGATTTTCACAATTTCTCCACAGGATTGTGCATGTAATGTGCACATAGACATGTGTGTACATACACCACTTAGACACAGATTCCCATGTAATTGTTTCAAAATACGTAATTCAGAGGTTAAAAATATACTACAGTAATAACAAACATGAGAGAATGCAGCTTTCTGGCAGCTGTGAAATATAAATCCAGCTCAAAATGAAATCCAAAATTACTACATTAAAAAGCAGCTGCAGATTAACTAATTTCCCTGTGTTTTTTCTGTGCCTTCTGAAAACATTCCTGTGTGAAAACGACTTTTCTACAAAAGAAAGGAAAAGCTGAGACAAGCTGGAGTTAGCAGATATTCCTGGTTCCCCCCACAACTCCACACGGATCAGATCTCATCTCACAGCTCACACTCATCTGGAAGATTTTCTATATCTGTCATTGTATCTGATCATTTGGACGGAAAAGAATTATGGTCCTTTAGAGAACCGGAATGAAAATAAGAATAATGATGAAAGGGGAAAAAGAAAAAGAACTGTGCTGTGTTGAGTCATGTAGCTGCCATTCTCCTCCTCTGCTCTTTTAGCATGAATGGAAAATTTCCTCTGTCAGTTTTAATATATTCTGTTAGTTCCAGTTACTAAATATCTCACATATATTGAAAAATGAAATTACTCAAATAATGATCCCTTCCCCAACTGTTCTCTGATTACTTTCTAGTTTATACTACCTGTATGTGAGATGAATGCTTCGAAGCAAGGCATATGCACTAGCATTTACAAAGGAGATCAGCAACCAGATGAAGCAGCAGACGTGCCCCTGTGTAAATGTATTACCATGAAATTGTGCATGAGTTCACCCTACTTCTGAGAAGCACTTCTTAGTCTGCTGTCGCAAAACACTCCTAGGGAAGGGCTGTTTGAGTCCCCAGATCTTTTAACGCGGAGACCCAAAGCTGTCTTGGCTTTACGATTTGCATGATGGGACACTGTCTTAAAACTGGCACAGTTCTACTCAGACACCATCCCTAAGACCTCCTTTAAACAAACTGTTGGCTCCTAGATTGTTTCCACCTCTGCTTTTTTACACCTGATTTCCCCTGAGGTAACTGTTTTGAGCTGATGCAATGCAAAACAACTTAAACTGGGAGGTAAATCTAATAGAAACCTTATAATACAGCCTTGTATATGCATTCCTTGGGAATAGCAAGTGCTGTGGATCTAGCAGCTGTCCTTAAAACTGGGTGTGCACTCCTCCTCAATTGGAAGTCCTAAAGTAAGTAAGGATTAAAATCATGTCACATGAAAGACAAGACAACCCTCGCTGATGATAATTCCTCTTATGACATCAGTCCCTCAGACAGTGCCTCTCTCTCGAGAGAGACCCTTTACAGGGAGTAGCAGCTATCAAGAAATCAGTCATCTAATTTTCAAGCATTTTGCCAACATGACTAATACAAGGCAACCTGAGTTCAGGCTGGAAAGTTTTAGAAAGTACAATTACTTATTATTAAGGAGAAGCCATCAGATTATTTGGAGTGACAAAGTAGGGTTGTGCACCTTAGGAAACTAGCTGAAAGCACAAAAGACAAAACAGGATATGATTTCTAGTGATGGGAACGTGTATTTAGGCTTCTGCACTAGACAAAATGATTTGGAGGAGGATTAATCAGACAAAATGTGAACACCTGCCTTTTACTAGTCAGCCTAAGCTTGTTAGGCTGTTGGAGAAAGAACCACTGTGCTGACAGTTTATGCTGTGATTCACACTGTCCTAAACTAATGACAAAAAGAGCTCAGATGGATCAAACTCTAGAACTGATTCATTCTTTCTGCAAACAGAAATGGGGGGCTCAGTCAGATCCCATATAGTGAGCTGGCTGCAATGCTATTGCTAAAGTGAAACTCAGCAGAATTTAACCACCTAGGTCCAATGAGACAGTAGACAAAAACCCTTATCTAACTCTTTTAAGCACTCTTAAGGTTGTAATCACTTCAGAACTCTACAGTAAAGCTCTGTAAATGCAGAGGTACTCCAGAGATCTACAGCAAGATCTGCACATACCTGCAACACTGATACTTACATAAAACACTGAGCAAGAGCTAACTAGGGCCACCTCTCCTCTACTTTGTTAGCTCTACTTAAAAAAAACTTACACCTAATTCCTTACTAATTTTAGGAAAGCAACCTTCCAGCTGTTTAAAGAGTTATTCAATAGGACCCCCTGGAAAAATATTTTCAGGGACAAGGGAGCAGATCAGAGCTGGCAGATCTTTCAGAATGCCTTCCATAGAGTGCAAGAGCCCTCAATCCCCATGTGTAGGAAATCAGGAAAGGAAGACAAGATGTCAGCATAGATGACTCCATACCTGCTGGTAAGACTTAAAGGAAAGAAGGAAATGCACAGGCAGTGGATGCAGGGATAGATATTCTAGGAAGAATATAGGGACATAGCCTGCTTGTGTCAGGATGGGGTGAGGGAGGCCAAGGTGCAACTGGAGATGAACTCAAAAAGAGATGCAAAGAATAATGAAAAGGCTTCTGAAGGCATGTGAGACAGAAGAGGAAGGTCAAAGAAAGTGCACCCCTCTTTGGACTGGCAAAATAGTAACTGCAGTCAATGAGAAGGCTGAGGAGCTTGACAGCTCTTTGCTTGTCTTCACTGGCAGTCTCCCCTTCACACACTTCTTGAGTGGATGAAGCTCAAGACAGAAAGTAGAGAAGCAAAGTGCTTACCACTGTCAGCGAAGATCAGATTTGAGAGCCCGTGAAGAATGTGAACATAGAGAGGTCTATGGAACCTGATAAGATGCATCCCAGAATTCTGAGTGATCTGGATGATAAGAGTTGCCAAGCTACTCTCCATGCTAACTCAAAAGCCATGGCAGTCAGGTGAAGTCACAGGTGACTGGAAAAAGAGAAATATTGTACCTATTTTTAAAAAGGGTAGAAAGGAAGGGCCTGAAAACTATCAACCTGTCAGCCTCACCTCTGTGCCTGGAAGATCATAGAACAGCTCCTGGAAGCTGTGCTAAGGCACATGGAGTACAGGGAGGAGGTTCAGGACAGCCAGCACAGCTTCACTGACGGCAAGTCCTGCCTGATCATACCAGTGACCTTCTGTGATGGACTGACCACATCAGCAGAGAAGGGAAGGGCTACAGATGTCTTTTATACTCTGTAAAGTCTCTAAAACGGTTGCCCCAAACATCCTTCTCTCTTCATTGGAGAGAGATCAATTAGATGGATGGACAGTTCTGCGGATAAGGAACTGGTTGGATGGTTGTATCCAGATGGTAGAGGTCAATGTCTCAGTGTCCTAGGCCACTGATGATGAGTGGTGTCCCTCAGGGGGTCATACTGGGACCGGTGCTATTTAATGACATAGAAAGTGAGTTCAAGTGGTCTCTCAGCAATTTTGCACCTTATACAAGCTGAGTGGTACAGCCAATGTGCCTGAAGGATGGGAAACCATCCAGAAGGACCTGTACAAGCTGGAGAAACGGGCCCATGGGAATCTCATGAAGTTCAGCAAATCCAAGGGCAAGGTGTTTCACCTAGGTTATGGTAACCACTGGTGTCAACATGGGCTGGGCATGAACAGAGAGCAGCCCTGCCCAGAAGGACCTGGGGGTGCTGTGGGTGAGAGGCTGCACAAGCCCCAGCCATGGCACTCACAGCCCAGAGAGCCAAACGTGTCCTGGGCTGCATCCAGAGCCCGTGGGCAGCAGGGGAGGGAGGGGATTCTGCCCCTCTGCCCTCATGAGAGTCCACCTGTGTCCAGCTCTAGGGTTCCCAACATAAGAAAGACCTGCACCTGTTGGAACAAGTCCAGAGGAGGGCCACAAAAATTATCAGAAAGCTGGAATGCCCTCCTGATGAAGACAGGCTGAAACAGCTGGGGTTGTTCAGCCTGTAGATGAGAAGGCTTTTGGGAAACCTTATTGCAGCTTTTCAGTACTTAAAGTGGGATGATAAGATAGGGAAAATCTTTTTAGCAGAACCTGCTGTGACAGGACCGGGGTAAAGGTTTTATACTAAAGAAGGGAGATACAGACTAGATATAAAGAAGATTTTTACAGTGAGGGTGATGAAACATTGACCCATGGTAGATGCCCCATCCTTGGAAACATTCAAGGTCAAGTCGGACAGGGCTCTGAGCAACCTGATCTAGTTGAAGTTGTCCTGGCTCATGGCAGGGCATAGGACCACGTGACCTCCACAGGTCCTTTCCAACTCCAACTATTCTATGCTTCTATGATTCTAAATGTACATGTAATATAACATGTGCCTGAATTTAAAAAAATGAAATTCTCACAGGACTTCAGGCTGAGGAAGAGGTGGGGCTTCATCTGCACACCTCCTTCCATTTCTTACAAGCCTAAACTGCTATCCCAAAATTTGATATCTAGATGTTATAAATAGCCATCCAATGGTCTTCAGACATCAGATGAAGAGATGATGTTCCGATTCCACAGTCATATTCCCAAGAGAGGAAGCTGATCTACATTGTTGCAACTTTCTTCCTTTGAGGATACGCTCATGGCTGTATTCAGGCACCTCCTGAATAGTTTATTTCCAGTGACTGTACTCACTAGTGCTAGTTAAAGCCAAATAAACTGAAGGTTTGTTCTTCCAAAAAACCCATGTTGCTTACGATACAGAAGCACAGTAACCAGAAAATTGGACACAAATGCACTTTCCCTTAAGATGTGCAGACTTTGACCGTAAGACCTTAAAGGGACCTTAAACATAAGATCTTTTAACTTTTGTTTTTAATGAAACATTAGGTTAGCGATTTGGAAGTGTAATTTAAAACACTTTAAGAAAACGATGACAGGGTTATAACTATATCAACAACTGAATTTAGACTCAGGAAACAGGCTTACATGAAATTCCTGATGCTTGAGAAGAAGAAAGAACCCTATGTAGCAATATCAGTAAGGACTTTCCCACTGCTATGTAATGATCAAAACAACAGATGCTCAGTGGATCCCTGCATCCCAAGACCATGAACAGGAAGTAACTTATTAATTGCATGAGAGTAAAAATGGCTCATTAGGTGAAAATAAATGTGAATTATCTCCAAATTACAATGGCTGCCTTTATTAACAACCCAGGTGACCTAATTGAATACAACAGGGCATGAAAACACAGTTACTAATTACATGGAAGCAAAACAATGGAAACACCTCATTAGTACTGTTTGAATACACGACGCACAAACCAGTGCATTTACAGCTAAAACAGTGGAAAAATAAGTAATACTTACCAAGCAGTACTCATAGGGTGCATACAAGTCAAAACACACACTGGAAGAGACTGAGAGGACTGAGTAAACAACAGAAAACATTAGATAATCCTACCTGTGCCCCAGTTGCAATTTCATCAGCAGCTTCATTCATCACTCCTAATGTTTGGAAAGCAAATACACACAGCTCCCGTTCACAAACAGTGGGCTATACAAAGAAAGAAAGCTAATTTTATTTTTGTTCTAATTTGAGTTCTTGCTTTTAGCATGTCATGACCTACAACAAAACCCAAACACAATGCCAATTCTTTATATTTTAACTTCAACACTAATTTTAATAATTAATACATATCAATTATTGAGGAAGATACATTAGAGAAACATTTTAATAACCTGAAAACCAAAAGTGAAGAACTCTAAAACTCATAAGTACTCAGAGAGGCTAAATTTAAAAGAAATCCCAGCACAGTTACAAAACCAAAATTACAGGCATAGTACTCAAATGTTCTTAAGTCTATCTATCTAAAAACTTCCTACATAATTAAACTTAATGGAGAACAAATCCTGAAGCTAGTGGAAGCAGGTTTATTCTTCATAGCTTCTTACACTGCTGTTCAGAACACACATAAAAATCTGATCTGGAAGACAAATTTCTTGAAGAGGCTATTTTTAATTTTTGACAATTTAACCAATTATTGGTAGACTATAAGAAAATTCATTACATATTTATAGCATAAACACCATATTTTGAAGCCTACTTGTTTTAAGAAATAAAGGTACTTCAATTCTTTTTTCAGGTATTAAACAAATAATAAAAACCCCTTGTTGTTGAACCAGCTTTTGCCTATTAAAAAATAATTCACGATGTCATCACAAATAAAAAAGCATTATGTAAACTGCATATTGAGAGAGAACTGAGCATTTTTCCTTCATAAAGCAAACAAAGCAGAAAAAGGAACACAGCTTTACGTAACAAAAATAGGCGTGTCTTCATGGGCTTCCTAACTGTTTACAACCTTACAGCAGCTCCATCTTATTTACTGAAAGATAATTAGCAGACCAGCTTTATAAAGGCTCAAGTAACATCACACCATCAATTGTTACTAGTATTCAAAATGAAAAAAATAGTTAAAAGAAACAGGAATTAAAACCTTTCTTAAAACTACCCAATAAACACAACATTTTATGACAATGTTGAAAACAACCAAAAATGCTTCCTGGATACTATTTATTTGAATGCATAGTATTAAATCCTAGCTCATTGAAACTTAAAGTTATCTTTGTAACTAAAAATTCTGAGTATAGTGATCACAACAAGTACAAAAGCATTTGTAGTAGTATGCTTTGAAATTCAAGCCACTGCCTCTACAAAGCACTTACAGAAATGAAAAAAATTAATTAAACACATAAAGAAAATCTAAAATTTAGCTGAATTCTGTTTCAGGCAACAGCTTTGCTAGTAATAAGCATACTGTTGTACTTGCTTTTGTCACTTGCTTTGCAGCACTTCAAACATTCATTTGCTGGGCTTCAAAGATTCAAGACCTCAATAAACACCTGAAATCTTCTGGACTGATACAGTCTCACTTCATTTGCTTTACAAGAGCTATCATCTTTCAAGTCTGATAATGTCACCCATTTGATTTAGTTTATCTGTCATGTTACATTGCATTAGGCAGCAGATGAAGCCAAACATGATCAAATTCATTGTGCCATGGCAAGCTGGACAAGAAGTATCTATTATTGTCATTGTTGTTTGGTTTTCCACATTTAGAAGATGGTTAAGTAATTTGTTCAGTGGGGTAACTATCATAATCAACAGTATATACAGACTTCCTTTATTTCAAAGCAAGGAATAACTCTGGAAGAGCAGAGCAATCTAATTGGCCATGCTTGTCATGAAGAAAATTTGTATGAAAATACTTTTTTAAAAATTTGTTTTCTACAGTCTCAGCAAAGTAACTTATTCTGAGATTTAATGATAGTAAAGGAAACACATGATTTGTCACCATTTCTCTTTTTCCTGCCCCTCTGTTATGATCCCAGAAGAGTCTGAGCATCTGGAGAGGGAAGTTAGGAAAACAGATATTGAAGTTATGCTTGACTTTTGGAAGTTTGTTTGTTTGTTTGCTTTTTAAGTATTTGTTGTTGGGTTTTGGTTTTTTTGTTTTGTTTTGTTTTGCCTCAGGCTGACACTGGACAACTCTACATATAAGGACAAGCAAGACAGCAGAATTTCAGCTCCAAAGTGGAACAGATACTTCTGTTAGAGTCTATACAATTCTTCTCATTTTGTGTATTTGATGAACCTTTCTGTCCACTACATACTTTGTCAATACAATACAATGGGGAAAATAATCCCAACCCTGCAGCTAAAGGGACATTTCAACAGTCTGTCTTCATATATCTAGCCTGGGTATCTTTTAGTCCGCACTACAGTAATTTTAAAAGTACTTTTGAATTCCGTTTCTGTGTCTCAATTTAACAAAATAAGATATTTTTGACTTAAATTTCCCGCGGGTGTTAGCAATGCATCCCAAGAGACACTGGTATGGCCATTTCAGTGTCCTCTACTGCAGTCACTAGTTGTGCTCCACCATTTATATTTTTTAAATCCCTATGTAACTAAAATACTAGCTTGCAATTAGGAAGCAGATGTTTGAGGGACTCGTTTGTCACACTCTGTGACTTACCTATTCAGTGTTACCTTTCCTTATTTACGTTTTGCCTGCAATTGTGCATGCTAGAACCAATGAAAACATATGAAAACTGAGTTAATGAATCAATTCTAGAAGTCAGAGTTTAAAGAAAACCACAAGCTTTATGGGGAAAATGGGATTCAAGGCTGTCCCTACTCTGCTGCTAATGTTTTGCATATTGATAGTGTGTTTGCCTTTATATGGTGTCCACTCTTCTCTTGTCATAGGATGTGGGCCTTTGGGACAGGAACAGTATTGTTCTGACTTCAGATCATAGATATGAGAATGTCCCTAGCCACATTAAACAAACAGGAACATCACTGACACATTTATAAAAGCTGTGTTGTTCTAATGTCATCTTTGGATACTCTTACTTTGGTTCATTTGTATGTAATATTCAACAAGCTAAACTTTCTAAGAATTTTTGTGTCTGTACATGAAATGTTCACTGAGTATGCTCTTACTGATGTGGAATTCACAGCCACAAATGTACAGATTGATCACCTTTTCTTGGATTACTGTCTTCCATTGTTTTCAAGGGGAAAATACACATCAAAATAGGGCTTAGGCATTTAAACATTTGTTTCTGAATATGAATTTCATCCTGGGTGCACACAGTTCCACAGATTACAATCACCACCTTGAGGATACGAGCTGACTGGCTGGGGGACTTTGTTGCTCTCTTTCTGAAGAAGGCAACTGCAATTCCTCTCAGCAACAGCAGCTACCAGGGTCTCACACAGACTTTATTTTTTCTCTTGAAAATAGAAAATTAACATAAAGCCATTGGTATTCACAGAACTATTAGCTAAGTGAAGATCATTGGTGCTGAAACACTGTTAGGAGGAACATTATTCCAGTGGGGAAAAACCAGAAAAGAATAAGACATGGGCAGTTAACCTGAGAATGCAAATGCTTAGAGGCAGAAGACAATGACAGAACCAGAGAGCATCTTCTGAATGTTTGAAGTTTTCAGACTTTTCCTTTAGCCACCCCCATTCTTTGCATCATCAAGCTCCCACCCAGCTGCTGCTGTGGTGAAAAAAGCACAGAGTTCCCGTGTGCTACAATGCAAATGTAATTTCTTTCTGCAGTGACTGAGACTGGCCGACACACAAACCACCTACGCACTGACATATCCTGGCTCCTGGACTAATACACTAGCTAAAACATTTTCTAGACATTCTTTCAATTTGAAAAATCTGAAACTTTCATAGTCTGTATCGATCTATCAACTTTCTAGTGAGGGCTGCAGCTGTGGGCAATGTGTCACGCTTTCCTGTATTCTGAGGGATACCACACAGACACTAATGAGGCTGTGACTGACACACCTAAAAACTATTGATCTAACAGGAGATGCTTCAGGCAAGGCTCACTGCCTGACACACAGCAAATGCAATAAATGGTGAAGGTGAAACCATCAGTGACCATCCCACTTTTCTTAATGAAAGCGACAGACAAGGAGACAAAATGAGAAACAAAAACAGAGACAAATCTCTGTTCTGTTTCCTACTTTCCATCATGCCAAGTCTCAGTTTTACTGTAAGGCAAACTCTCTGAACAGTCTCTCAATACTCATGTGTCACATGGAACATGCTGCTCAAAGACATGGGAGATGCCGCAGTGGTGATCACATACAACCTGAAGAAAGATGAGAGCAGTCTGTAGCTGAGTAAATGTCACTTGTTCTGTTTGGCTTTGTTTTGCCTGATTCAAATTATATTTTCTGGGTTTTCTAGGGATATTTTCTGCATCTTACACACACTTTCAAAGAACGTATTTTTACTTCACAGATATAGGAAAAAATGGTGAACAAACAAGCTTTATAGAATGCTAGATGGGCAAGGTGCACATGGTAACTTGTTGGCAACAGGAAAAGCTATACTGCACTCATTTTACTCCGTCAGTAAAATATTTGAAATCTATTCTATTAAAATTCAGGTTTTTCATAAAAAGAGACAAAAGCAGCCCTTATTGTGGCAAAAGGATTAGAAAGACCACAGTGTTATTCCACAAAAATCTTGGAATTCCATAAGCATCTTGGCTTAACTCCAGTCTGACTAAACATATTTGTACACCTACACTTTTCTCCACAGTTCAGTTTTGTTTATTCTGTTCAAGAAATTTCCCAGGACTAAGCAGCATACTCAATGCTTCTGTGTTTTCAGTGGTGTTTAAGACTCTTGTATTCAAAGCACAGAGAAATCCAAGATTTCTTCAAGTCAACAAGAACCCACGAGGGGCAAGATTTCACTCATAGTAAATAAAAAATAACTGAGAGCACTTTGGGATGAAAAACATTTTAAAAAATGCAAGCTTACTAATGGACAAAATGTATCAGAATTACAAGATTTTTATAGCGAAATAATAAGAACAGGTATTTCAAATATTACTTTATGGTATTTTACTGTTCATATTTTATGGGAAAAAAAACATTAAACAGCAGAAATGTATGCACCAGAGTACAAATTTCAAAGAAACTAGCTGTAATTTTTTTTTTTTTTTACTAATTCCTTCTTTGTTCTAAGGAGATCTCAGTCTGAGGTTTCAACACAAGATGGCACTCTATAGTGACTTCCTTACTAAAAAACAATACTGATACACAGATGGTCTTTTATTTACTTTATTGAATATATTCTGAGATTATTTTGTCCTGCATAATTGTCTCACAGGTCTTTAAAATCCATTCAGTCATGCTGTTCTGTCAATGGCCTTAGTATTTGCAAATGAAGAATTTGGGAAGGCACAGAACAGCAAGATAGACATTAGCTTTACAAATTACACTATGTAAAAGCTGAATAAGATCAAAGAATTACAGAAAGATTGAGGCTGGCAAGGATTTCCACAGATCATCCAGTCCAACACCCCTGCTCAAGCTCGGCCATCTGGAGCCATCTGCCCTGACCAGACAGCTTTTGAATTTCTCCACGGATGTGAACTCCACAATTTCTCTCGACAACTTATTCCCATGCTCAGTCACCTTCAGAAAAGGTGAAAAAGGTAAAAAGTGTTTCCTGTTGCTCCACTGAAACCTCCCGTGTTTCAGGTTGTATCCTCTGCCTCTTGTCATGTCACTGAACGCCACCATCAAGGGCCTGCCCCCACCCTTTTTGCACCTTTCCTTCAAATATTTACAGACATTAGTAAGATCCCACCTGTGCCTTCTTTTTTCCAGGCTCTCAGCCTTTCCTCCTGTGCGATGTGCTCTAGCCCCTTCTTCATCTTAGTGACCCTTCACTGGACTTTCTCCAGTAGTGCCATCCCTTTATTGCGCTGAGGAGCACAAAACAGGCACAGTATGGCCTCACCAGGGCTGTGTGCAGGGGCAGGATCACACCTCTCCACACACATAGACAATTCTACTGTTTAATGTAGCCCAGAACACCATTAGCCTTCCATACCACCACTGCACATTGCTTTCTTGTGTCCAGGCCGGTGTCCTTTTCTGCCCAAGCCAAGCTGCTCTCCAGCTGCGTGGCCCCCAGCACACACTGGTGCCTGGGTTTCTTCCTCCTCAGCTGCAGGACTTTGCACTTCTCCTGGCTGAACTGCACGATGTTCCTGGCAGCCCACTGCTCCAGCCTGTCGAGGTCCCTCTGAACGGTGCCCACCACTCCAGAGTACTGCACACTCCTCCCGTTTTTCCGTCATCTGCAAGCTCTCCGAGGATACACTCTGCACCATCATCTAGGTGATTAATGAAGGTTCTAAACAGGACTGGATCCACTACTGACCCCTGGGGTACACCATGAGTTGCTGACCTCCAGGAAGACTTTACCCAGCTGAGCATCACACTCAAGGCCCAGACATCCAGCCAGTTTTCAGACTACCTCACCATCCCCTCAACCACCCCACCATTAACAACTTCTCTAAAAGGATCTTACAGCACTGTCAAAAGCCTTACTCACGTCCAGGCAGACAATATCCACTGCTCTGCCCTCATGTACCAGACCAGCTGCTTCCTCAAAGAAGTTTAATCAAGTCAGTCAAGTATGAATTCCCAGTGGTGAAACCATGCTGACTCTTCGTGAAGATTTTCTTGTCCTTAATGTGACTGGAGACGATTTTGAGGCTTAGCTGCTTCATCACCTTCCTACAGATCAAGGTGAGGGTGACTGGAGTGGACTTCTCTGGATTCTCTCCTTGCCTTTCTTTAAGAGAGGACTGACATTTTCTTTACTCCAGTCTTCAATTATGATATCACATTTTTATTACACTTCTTTTAATCAGATCCTTAAATATAATAACCACTTTTGTAAATGACTTGTGATCTCATTACATTAAATGTTTGTAATAAAAATACATGCTGAATTCCTAAAACAACTTATTTCTTTACTGTTACAGCAGCAAAACTGTTGCATTATTAAAATGCAACTACCTCCTTCCCTAGAATATTCTAGTAATAATAAAAGGAAGACTTTCATACAGCATTAGAAAAAGTTAATAGCCTTCTAACATTGAACCAAATAATGCTTAGGTTTCTTTATAATATTCTTAGAGCTGCTTTGGAAAATACATTTTTTAGCCAGATGAACCAAAGCAGATGGTTGAAAAGGACTCTTAGAGGTAAGTCAGTACTTTTATTCTCTCATACAGGACTAACTTTGTCTAAACTTTATCCAAAATTTTAGATAAAGCTAAAACAAGTTTTTCCTAAAGCTTTATCAAGCATTGTTAACAGGCTGCTCAGAGAGGCTGTGCAGTCTCCATCCTTGGAGATCTCCAAAAGCCAGTGGATAAAACGAATTCCAGTTTCAGGAATTTTTCACTAGAGACACATGTCCCATGCAAGGATATGTCAGTACTTCAGAATGGTTTTTGTGGAAGTCATTCAACTTTCCTAAGTTAATTTCTAATATTTAATCTAATATTGTAGTTTTACAGAAATCAGGATAACCTATGTAACTATTTCAACAACACAGATGTGAATGAAATACCAACTGTTTGAAAATGTCAGGGGAGAAGAAAGCCTTTCACAATAGTTTATTGAAACAATCCAAATCTAGCCATTAATTACAAACAAATAATAGTCCATTCTCACTCATCTAAACAACTTCTCTGCTAAAAACAAATTCAAAGACTGGAGGCTAATAATTCAAATTACCAGATCCTTACTTTTTTCAGTAGATTTACCATGTCTACCTTCTGTGTGTCTCCTCCATAAAACCTGTGTTGACCTTTCACTTCCTCCTTTTCAAAACAGAGCAAGGAGCTACTTCAGAGGATGGCAGAGCTCCTGAGAGCTCTGTAGCACAGGTTGCCTTGAAGGAGGATTCACTGTGATGAATTAAGGGAGCTGTTGGGATGTACTAGCTGCAGTCCTAACACTTGCTAATGATTTCAAAGCTATTTCTTAATATTTCTGTGAAAAATGAAATATGCAGGATTCCAATAATCATTAGAAATGACTGCATGAAATAGTATTGGTCCATGTTATGTAAGAGCTTAAATAATATTCTTATTCTTAGGATCCACGTATTCACTGATTTTTTCCACGGCTTTGCAGAATGACTGCAAATCATTCCATGCAGTGATTTCAAGCAATTTTCTGATTTTGGTGGTACTCTGTATAAAGTGTGTACCTCTAAACATCCAATTTGGCTTTCATAACTTCTGGTGCACAGCAAATCATCCTTAGATCTCACTGTGCTTCTGAAATAAATACAAAAGAAACATGCTATGATGAGAACTTTCATTCACCCCTATCTTATCTGGGAAAGGTGTGAATACTTACAGGAAAACTCACCCTCCTTTATTACTGTGGGGTATTTTTAAGCAGATGGAATGAAGCAGTGGACCATGTGCTTTTATAAAGAAGAGTGTTACAACTTCATGATGTGTTATAGTACCTTTCCAAGATTCCTTCTTCCATTCAAGAGAACCTTTGTTCTTCCCCTTCACAGCAATACAGGTGCAGTTCCTCGTGAAAGCATTAGGTTTGGGCATATTCTAAGATCTACCGAATCTGTTCTGTTTTCCATACACACAAACTTGTGGAGTACACAGAGGAGCTGAGTATTCAACTTTGGTTTTCTGTATTTCAGGGAATTTTGGAGCTCAAAAGAAAACTGGTTATTCTCAAAGATACTCACTTTGTTCTGCAAAGAAATTCCTAAGAGAAATATAAGAATTTCTTACTTATTCATCTTCAGTAAGGCAATAAAACAGCCCCTATATTTATCCTCAATAAAGGACCAAGGAGGCCTAACAACACCCCAAGATTTCAATGTACAATGGGATCCCTGAACCAGCAGGGAACATTTGCATGGTCAGATAATTATTGAGGGCTCTGGAGCAAGACACATGTCTACTGTAAAATCATCAAGTCAAACATATACAATCATGTCAGGCAGCTGTTCTGCAACAGAATCCTCCATACAGTGATACGTCTGCCATGTGGATCTAGTGCCTAAATAAAGCCATGCAAAATGAGACATCTTGTTATCATCAAGTGGTTGTTATCTTATGGGAAAAAATATGTCAGGATTCTTAAAAATTAACTTAAATTAAAATAAATATTAAAGCCAGACTACTCCCCCTGAAAAATTTATTTAGGAAAATGAACCACAATACTGAGAAGAAAGCTTGCTGAGAGAGATTGATTGAAAGATACATTATAACCAAACTTGTAAAGTATCTTTAAAGTTATAAAGTTATATAAAGTTCTAAACTTTATAAAATTATAGCCTGCAGAATGAAAAAATTTTATCTCTCAGTTTCAAATGTTTTCTTCAGCTGTTGTGAGGATGAGACATCTGAATTTCGCAACTCAGTAATAACCAGCACAAAAAATTATGTACAGCATAAGACTTTGTAAGTAAGTATAGCACTTCAACGCATTAAAAGACTGTAATTGTTGTGTGATGGCAATTGTTGAATTTTTTAAACTGCATTTAAGACAATTAATAAACTCCACTATAGTTCAGGAAAGACACCAGCCTGACATATGGAAGGATCGGAGAATCAAATTTCTCTGTGGCTTCTTTATAACTGCATAAAACTCCATAAAAGATCAGAAAATCAAGCCTATATACATATTAAAGTAACTTTTCAATCAGTAACTTTATTATGCATTTATAATTTCATAGGTCTTCTTTGCTGTTGAAAAAAAAGGTCCAAAATGTAGAAGGGAATCTCACCATTAAGAGTACCCATACCTAGACATGAACCTGTGTAAATCTGCGTGGAGGAACTAAACTTTAAAGGGAGAAACTGGTGAATGACCCAGAACTATGTAGTCTGTGGCATCTCCTGTGACACAACCTGCTACAGAAAGAGAGCCTGTGCATGTAATGCCTTTGGGAGTCAGGCATCTGTAGAAAATGAGACCTGGACACTCTTCTAAGCACACCATGGCAAGGCACCCACCATTCCAAAACCTGGTGAGGTTACTGTGGTATCCAAAGAGAGAGCTCTTTACAAAGGCCAGAGATCCTCAACAAGGCTCACGGCATGTAGCCTTGCCTTAAATGGAAGCTTGCTGCATTCCTGTAATAAAAGTACTAATTTCTGAGCTCTGCTCCTGCAGCAGTACTAAAGAGAAAATGCTCTTTCTCTTCACATAGGTTATATATACACACATACACATGTATGCATGTATGTGTGAGTTCAGCTGAAGCATGTATATAATTCCCACAAACTGACTGCTTCAACCTCCCCCTGGCCAGAGCTCTCAGCAGAGTGAAGCATAAATTTCTTTAACACACTCCAGGGCAAGCTAATGCTCAATTCACACTGAGATCCATTCTCACCTTCTACAGAACTGCAAACTCATTAATGGCTCTATATTGCTTATTGAGTCATTCAAGCATATGCAGAGCATGCTAGATTTCTTCCTGGTATCTAACTTCTCCTAGGTTATATAATGACACTCTTTCATTTTTGCCAAGCTTGTCAAGTTATGCTACTTCAAAGACACTGACGAATGTATGTTCAGGGCAATTCTTCTGTTGTGAAATGCTGACAAACTCTTAAACAGATAGCTATAAAATGATCCTTTAAATTGAAGACACAAAAGAGTAATTCTGAGAGATTTTCATCTTCATGGTGGGAAAGAAGGAATAAGGATTTTTTTATTTAGAGCAGATAACTTTCCATTCTGTTTTTTTCAATAGAATAAATCCTACTGCTTGCTTTGACCTATGGATAATAGATAAACTCCAATAACTTAAATAATTACATTTTTCAAACTTTAATCACTCTTCAAACATTACTGATTTTGTCTTATCTCTTCCTTTCATTGGTAATATACATAGCAGTGCATTCAAAGACAAACAGTAAGGAACTGATGCCTTTTTTACAGGCTTCTAATCAGTTTTGGCTACTGATAAACCTGTCAGAAAACCTTGCTTGTAAGAGATAGACACAAGCTTGAAGAGGCAAAAATAACACTGATTGGATATGCAAAACTACAGTGGTTTAACCATGACCTAAACGGTGTTAACTGGGTATGTATATACTTTTTTCAAATCCTACCAGCAGTCCATTTGCACACCCTACATGCAGTCAGAATGCCTGACCCTGGTGCCAGTCATGGGGAATGACACTGAGGTGACTTCTGCCAGCAGGCAGAGCAATAATCCTTCTGAATTACATTCCATGGAGCTATCATAGGCAAGATCTGCTTCAGCTTATCTGTAGTTGCTGGCCACACTGTGAAGAAATTGTCTGGTATTAGAGCATTCATTCACTGGAGTTAGTTTCCCATGGCTTTAATCTTTCAAGGTTACTCATGTTTCATTACTGGATGAAGGGCAGGTGAAACAAGAGGATTCTAAGCTGCAAGACAACTCCTAAAGCTAAGAATTGTATTCTGTTAATATACTCTTTCACAAAGCTGCACTGATCGAGCAGCTCCAGGCACTGTGTCTCTCATGATCAATCTTACTCTTTTCCACTGTTCCACCAATGGCATGAAAGAGGCTACAATGATCAGCAGGCGAAATCCTGCTCCCAGTCACACAGGAATGAAAGCAAGAGCTGCCTAACTGGCCAGGCTTTGGGCATACTGAGCCACAATAGTCCCCTAGACTGGGTCACTGCCAGATCAGGCACTTCACAGAACATCGCCTTCTACTGCCTTTTTTATCACACATTGGAGGATGGCTCATTCCAGCAGCCTGTGAGCAAAACAAGGTCAGAAGAATTTCAGAGTGCTGGCATTAACACCAGTGTATGTAAATATTGTGGTCATGGCTTGATAAAAGCTCAGGGATGAGGTGCCCTAAGCTTTCAGAAGAATGCCAGAGCACTGGGAAAACACTCCAATGCACTTCTCTGCGTTGTCTGGTTGTGAATACTGCAGCACAAATAGTATTCAGTGAAATATATGCCCCTTTACATTTCTGTGTAAGACAGACTTTTTTTTTTTTTTCCCACAAAATTTACAGCAAAATCTAATTAATATACTTTCCCCAACAGGTTTGTATGGTCCACAGCTATTCAAGGCACTATAAAATGCATTGTTTACCAGCACACCACTTACCCTCAGCATAGGGCCATTCTGGAACACATGAGGTTCATCACAAACTACACAGTATTCATTCAATACTGGTATCCGCTGCTCAGCAAATTCAATAGTCTGAGAACAATGAAAATGAGAATAACATCTGCTTAAAAATAATTATCACTCAGTTCATGCTCTACAGTGTTTCATAAATGAATAGGATATGACATCCTACCTGCACAAGAAAGCCACGGTCTCGCACCGGAATGCATTTTGCACCATAATTTTGCTGCAATGAAAAAGTTGAGGCAACTTCAGTGTTGGCAGACTAATTATAAGGAAATGGTAAAGCATTCATAAGTTTTTGCATGTATATATGCAAAGAATTGGCATTTAAAGAGATCTCTCACTTGCGTGAACCAGGTGTTACAAATAATCTTTTTACTGTTTACTGAGCATGGGGTAGGTTTTTAGTATTTCTTTCTAGTTCTTAAATCTGATGAAGATTTGTATCTCACCATCCGAGAAACTTCAATCTCACAAGAAAACACCAGTGCCTTCACTTCATCCTAATAAACTGATGTTTGGTAACTTCCATTACATTTTCACTGCATATTGGCTATCCAAATATGGGCTGTATGTTAAGGCTTGAAAGACCACTATAACTCTCAGTAAGGCTGAAAACCTTTTTATATGTTCTAAGGTCTCCCTTCTGCAACACTGCACTAACAGATCTTTATGCTCAGATACTACTCAAATTCTTTTTTATTTCAGCACACAACAACATAAATTAGGAATAACTTCTGTTACGCGAGTCAGTAAAGTTCAAACTTCCCTCCAGATTGACATCTATTTCAATCAAACTTTGTTTTAAACAGAGTTAGATCAGCTCCTTTTATAGTGTTTTGGCAGGGGTTTTTTTTTTGGTTTTTTTTTTTGTTTTTTTGTTTGTTTTTTGTTTTTTTTTTAAATAGGGTTATTTCCTTTCATTTCTCTACTGTTTAATTGCTTAACTGCTTTCCATTTTTCTTCTGGGAAACAAACCTACTTATATTCATATATGAGACATTCATATTTTAGCTGAGAATTGAAGAGAACTCAGTATCATCACTCCTACATTCCACTGACTTCAAATTGCAGTTAGGCACCCAGGCTACCCATATATCTGGTGCCTGCATATAAAATGTGAAATAGACTCTTGATGCCCTTCCACTAACATCAAACTACATCTGATCATGTATGTGATCATCTTCCCTCAAAGTAAGCGCATTGAAGCAATAAATTATGGGTAGTTTTTATAGGCTGCCAAACAGGGCTTGCCTTTTCCCTATCAGCTGATAACATCAGTAATGAAACCTAGTCAGCTCTTCATTATCTTATAAAAACCAGAGGGACTTTTCCTATTAATGTCGGGAGAGAAAACTCTTGCTATGTTAATACATCCTCTGCTGAACCAGAAAAAGTGCATCTCTAAGCTGCAACAAGTAGAAAGTCTGGTGGCTCATCTTAAATTAATTTTGCTGTGCACATCACATAAATAAACCACACAGCATACATATAAATGATCTTATGATAAGGTATCCCTGACTTTAGATCTGAAGAATATAGCTTAAAGCTTACAAAACAAAATTACCATGAAACATAGTGCATTCTAAGTAATGAAATTACATTGAGTGCACTATTTTAGACATATGTATGGCATCTGAAGGAAGAATCAGCTTCCAAGGTACCACCAGGCAAAGGGAGTGGAGAGAACTATTTTCTAAACACTTCTCCCCAGATCGAACACAAAAAACAGGCTGTCCCCTTGAAAGACTTGTTTGTCTGCCTTGAAAGTGGGCAAACAAACCTACTCCTCCTTCTAAAGTAAAAAAGCCATCTTTTAAGAGGTATAGGCAGAAGAATTGATTTTGAAAGCTCTTTCTTAAAAATGCAAGTGGATATGCTGCCTCTTGTTTTCCCAACTGATCATGTCTCTGAGGAAAGTAAGTGTGGGCGCAGCTCCTTGCGTGGCCTCTGATGTCCCCCAGCACATTTGAAGGTTTAACCCTTCACAAATCACAAATGTGCAAAAGGTGAGTGGAACCATGACTGAGCTGGTCCCAGTATGATGGTTATGATGATGATGATGGCAGATGCAAAGACTAGAAGGAGAGGTGATGTGGCACTCAAACCATCTAATGGACAGTTGCTTCCGCCATGAAGAAAGCAGGGAAATGAGAAAAGTCCCCTGCAACCAACCTAATTTTGCAGCACTGAAGTGCACACTCTCCCTTCTTCCTGCAGGAAGCATGCAGGGAAGAAGTGGGTGACTGAATTTCTCCCATGGCCAGCAGCTGTGCATTGTGCATTTCAACATTATGACACATAAAATCTCTGTACTGACCCCAGAAAATTCTGATTTTATAACTTAAGTGTATGCGTATGCACAGCTGTTTGAATCCTCCTTAGAAAGCTGACTTCATTGCTCATCTTCTAGTGGATCCAGTATAGTCACTAACATATATCCTACGTATTAATGCCTTTGCACAAAAAGCATAATAGCACATTTGGAAAGTAATAGGAGGAAAGTGAGCAAAATACAAAAAAAAAAAAATATTACGCACAGCAGCTTGTGAAGGTGATGATGAGGATGGTGTTAAGATACCAATAAGCCCTGAGGTAAGAGAGAGCCTCCTGCTCTCTGCCATGGTGGACTCCTTGAAAGGCTCCATTTTGGATGATTTAGGGGCATTGGAGTAAGTCTTGCTGAGCAACTTGTGATTCTTCAATCCATCCAATTCTTCCATTCTAAGGTTACTGGAGTAGGATCTGCTTAAAAGTTTGTGGGGCTTCAAGGTGCTGTTGTGCTCACATCGAGGATCCCCAGAGCACGACCTATTTAACACCTTATGGGGCTTTAAAGTGATGCACTCCTCCTGCTTGGCAGCTGCAGAGCAAGCACGACTCAGCAGTTTGTGCGATCTAAGAGCCATTGTCTGTTCAGCCCGAGGGTCACTCGACAACGAGCGGCCAAAGGTTCTGTGAGATTTTGCGGCACACACATCCTCCGCCTTCACTGTGCTAGAGCAAGTCCTCCTCAGTAGTTTGTGGGTCTTGGAGATGCCATCCTGTTCTGACTTCAGTTTTGATTTATTTTTACCACAGCCAGGTGGAGGATAACTTGGCGACCTTAGAATAAAGAACATGGCAAAGTTGGAGAATAATCAAAATCCTGGGGAAATCAAGCAAGATCACAGAGATGTAAAGACTTCTAAGTGTCACCCATATTTGTGTTTTTCACTAGTGATAAATGCAACCCAAACTTTTAAAACATGAACAATTGTATATAAAACATCTAATGATACCAAAACAAACAACTTACTCCTATTAACACCCGAGCTCATCAATCAAAAAGACAATCAACTACTTAAGTAGAAGTTAGAGCAGTGACCTTACAGCTTTTTGTAAAGGTCTCTTTGTCTCAAATCAAACCAGTTATTTAGGAAATTATCTTTGAAATTAAAGCCACCTCTTATAGCACATTTTCCCTATCAAAATCTATCCTTTCTGTGTAATGATCACGGCATGATTCCAGGAAACTATTGTATTCTGAACACAGCATAAGAAATTCTATGTTCAGATCTAATGGAAGATACAATGAGCAGTGAAACTTGGAGGCATTAAATCAAATTTAATTCAGACGAAAAGGATATTATTTTAAAACCATCATAATAACTTGGGCACTTTGTGAAAGACAAATTTATACCCTTCTTTCTGGTTATAGACAAATACTAACTCTTATACCACCACTCTCAGAAATGAGAATGTGAGAAACCTAAATTCTGAATGCAGAAAGTAAAGAACAAAAAGGTTTTAGGAAACAACATTCACACAACCTTACATTTCTGTAAGTTTCACATTCACCTTTCTTGCAAAGAACATGTAACAGGTATGCTGAATCATTTTCCTATGTTTTATAAGCAACACCAATATTTGGAGGTTGTTTATTTGTTTGTTTGCTTTGGGTTTTGTTGTTGCTTGTTTTGTTTTTATTTGGCTTTTTGGTTTTCTTATTTTTTTAGTTTTTTTGGGGGTTTCTTTGTTTTTTTTTTTTTTTTTTTTGTTTGGGTGGTTGGGTTTTTTGGGTTTTGTGAGGTTTTTTGTTTGTTTGTTTGTTTGTTTTGTTGTTTGCATCAAATAGAGAAGTAAAAACCCAAGGGGAGAGGCTGGCAGGTTTCCCCACCCTGTTAGCAAGTGTTGACAGTGGAGGACACATGTGGAGGCTGCTGATTCACCGTAAGCAGCTGGCTCACTATCACCCTCAGCAGATGGGAGGTAGGAATGGAGCCCTGGGGACAGAGAGGGTCCCTGCATTCGGGCCGAGCCATCTCTGGACTTAAGCTCTCAAACCAAGAGGAAAGAGAATGGGCTGGTTTTGTATGCCCTTTCTGAATAAAAGCAAACCCCAAGCTACAGCTGTTGTGTGGCAGGGAATGCATAAGACTTCTCCTTAAAACACCATCTTTCCTCCTCTACCTTTGAATAAACAATATTTTGTCATCTTTGACATTCCCTCCTCTTTCAATCTGAGTGATTGCTGTATTCCATCTCTTTTTCATACTCTTAATTTAGAATGGTAAAATTTGTCGAAAAGAAGGAATATTCAAAGAAGCATTCAATTCAAATTCAGTAACTGAATTGAAGGGGTGATCTGTCAACCCTCCATAATCAGGAAAACACACTACATTAAATAGCCACAACCCTGAAAGAGGTAAAATCACAGCCTGATTCTACATATACTTACGAGTGTGAGCAACTGGCAGAAATCGTATTAAATTCAAATTCATTCAAACTATTCATTAACTCTTTCTTACACTTTCTAATGCCTTTTCTCTTTGAAATTCTGTGCCTGCATTTCAGAAGTGGAAAACATTAATGTAGTCAAATACTGGAGAGGGGAAGGTGCTCAGCATCTTTAAAAATCAGTTTTTCAATTATGACTATACCGGTTTTAAAAAAACTAAATATACAATCTGCTGTATAAAGAAGAGCTGGACAAACACAGGTATTTTAGAATATACATAACATATGCTATACATACGTATTACTTGTATTTTTATTCTTGTTATTTAATTAAAGATAAAATAAAAATACCAACACAGGTTACAATAAAATTAATTATTTCCAGTTCTAAATGGAACGTGGCTGTTTCAGAGAGCAGGGCACTGAAATGCTCTGGCTTCTAATAAACTTAGAAGCTGCAACAGTACCTAGTTAACTCCTGATGTCATGCAATGCAAGGAGTGGAAACCCATGAGGTAAGATATAAATAGGAAAGTTCTCTGTGGAGAAAAGTCAAGATTTCACCTTGTGAAGCCTACTGTGGATTTTGAACCCTTTATGGTGGTAACAGCTCATTTTCCTTGCTTTTACCTGCGCAATGTAGAAAAGATGTGCAGAGGGGATTTCACCTTTTTGTCAGACACCTTCTTATTGTGCGTACAGTTAGATTTTTCTTTACTGTTCTTCCACTGTTGTGTAACAAATGTCTGCATGATTCTGCAAATTAAGATAGGAAAGAAAGTTTTTCTTATCCCAGCCAGGTCATACTTATTTTAATGCTACGGTCTCAGTGTTCACCATTCAGGTGATAATGCAGTGTTCTCACTCTACAACTGAAGTTTTCTGTCATGTATGTGGATAATAATCAGGTGCCCCAGCTCCTCAAAAACCCTTTTTTTTAACACATAGAACTAATTTAACATGGCACTCTTAATGACAATACAGTCTGTGTAAAGAACCACTGCAACTGCAAAACTTATGCAGACTACGTCTTGTGGAGATCTAGAGACAAACTGAGTCAAGGGCATCAAATCCATCTACAGGGGTCTGCCTCCCACATGACCACATCTACATGGCTAAGCAGAACCTTGTTCCCTGACTCCAATCTGACAGTGGGGGTCTTAACAGTGATAACAGTCAAAGCTGAATTTGGTGTGAAAAAGAAATATCCCATTGCCACAGCCATGAAGGACCACTGGGCTCACAGATGTTTTTACTCCTGCTCAGTTGTGAACTGTGCAGCTATATTCTTGAATATATCATATGGGAGCCTTTAGTAATTACTTGGTGCAAAAATCTCAGACAGGGTAAATAGCAAAACATTTTAAGACTATCCATTTCAGGGGAGCATTTACTTTTTTTTTTCTTTTTTTTTTTCAAAGTCATGTACTATAAAGATTTTAATAACTTGCTTCACTTGTAAAATTATGAAAATATTGCACTGAATTTCTTAGAACACTAAACAAGATTTTTTTTCTCAAGGATTTCTTAATGTTGTAATGGTGAGATACTAAAGCCTACACACTTAAAAATTTATTACATGTATAAAAGCATATGCAAAGAGATGACTCAGCAAAATTGTATTAAAAAGAGTTGTACTATGACCACATGAAACTGTCAATTTTTTTGACTATTCTTCATCTTGTCCTCAAAACATGGATGGCCTAATTATTGTGGTATATCCTATAGGCAACCATGAAAGCACAGCACCCTCAGGGTATGCATGAAGCTCAAAAAGACTCCTATTTCAGAAGCTTCACTATCTAAGCAGAAACACGAAATTGATACGGTCTTTATACCTTTTATAGCTTACTTCCTAAAAGGCACCAAAGTGACAGAAAACCCTGGCAAGTAACACAAATCAGGTTCTCATCAACAGCTGTCAAGCCCAAACTTAAAATGGCAAATATTGACTTTTATTTAAGGAAAAACAACTTCAAGATAGTTTGATCCAACAACAAACCTGACAACATGAATTTTATTCTATTTGACATGGTCCAGAAATGAAAAGAGTACAATATTTGACTAAAAAAAGGGGGTTATGCTTTTCTAGACTTACTTTTTCAGCTGATGTCCCAGCCCAAATCTTTCCTTAGTAGAGATCTGAAATACATCCACAGTTGGCACTAGGGAAAAAGGATATTTTGTTGATATATGAACTTACAGCTGTAATGACAAACTTGTGACCACACAAGTCTTATTTAAGGACCCTCTTCTATGAGGAGCTTGACTACAGACAATTATATTGCAGCAATGGCAAGAGTGGACATGTTATCTAAGCATATTAAGAAAGGAATGGTTCTTTTTGGAATATCAGCCAATATAATTTACAATTTTATGAATGGAATTCTCCCAAATGTTTCTCTTCCCATCCATTTTATTTACAAAAATGCATTTTTTTTTTACATCTACATTATGCAAGTAGCAACCACCATCAGGTTAAATGCATCTGGACTGGCAGCTCATCTCACCTAATATTTTAAACTTTTTTGCCAAATAAGTAGTCTATACACAGTAGACGTCCTGTGGCTATGCTACACAGAAAGCCCAGATTGAAACTGAATTCACTAATATCTGGATTTTGTTTCTGAGGGTGTTTTAATACAAGATCAAAAACCATCATCTAAGTGCCTAATATGTGAATTCCAGTGGCCAAGAATTACCCTGAAATTTCCTCAAGGCCTGTCCTAACACTGGCATATCCATATTCATGTCAGAAATTGCAAATGTGCAGGGTAAAGGATGGAAATTAGCTAGTGGCATTATTAAAATTCTTCAGTAACATTTGCTGGATAGAAGTGGCAGATGGAAACCAGTACTTGTTGAGAGAGCTGCAGGTCCTCAAGGCAGGACAACAAACAAAACATATTACAAGCACAAACAGGCTGCATACTTTGTATTGCATAAGGTGATAATGACTAAAGTAAGATCAAGAAGAAATGAAAACAAAAAAATATGGGGTTTGTTCAAATTTTATTAGAAATGGTAAATCAATATTTTGATGTTATTCTGACCATTCAGTCAAATTTTATGCAGAATATCAAAGTCTGTACTTTAATTTTGCTTTAATAGATTAAATTTGATAATAAAATACAATATACCTAAGCTGGCCATGCAATTTAACTTAGTTCAAAGGTCAGTAGTTACCTCTTCTCTAATGTTATTATTCAAATAACATCAAATATAAACTCATCTTTTAAATACAAACTGATGATTTTTTTCAAAAAGGATGAATGATTTCATTAAGCATAGCAATATCTTTGGATTTTTAAATTTCTGACACGCTGCTGGTGGGATGGGGAATACTTTAAATATCATCATACCTACAATCAGCAATCTTTAAATCTGACATCTAGACGAAAATTTTTGTCTAGACTCTACATTCAGATGAGACATGCCAATACCTCCACTGGCTGATTCATCCTCTCTACGACAGGTTTCTAAGGCATGAGGGACAAACTGCCCACGCAGACACTACTGAGACAAGCTATTAATTACAAGAACTATCTAAAATCAGTATATTACACAGCTACAGGGTGGCACTCATATCCCCCACTGTGCTTTGCAATGCACTGTGTTCCTGTTTCTCAGTCAATAGCATAGAAGAATAAAAATAAAAATAAAAATAAAAATAAAAATAAAAATAAAAATAAAAATAAAAANCTTCTCATTTCTCACTGCATGCTGCTCTACACACTTCACCTTCTCGTATTTGCTGCACTTCTTTGTTTTTTAAATTACATTTTGGTAGAAATGTTCTGAATACTAACACTGCTTCCTGCTATTGCAAACGCATACTTTAAGATTTGTATATTAATGAAAGTGATTGAAGCAATAAACCACAGACAAAAAGACCAAAGTCCAAGGAAAAAAAGATTGGTATAATGAAATGCTTATTTGAATAAACAGAATACAGCTTGTAGTTAGAATTTTCAGACAACATATCCTATAGAAATAGCTCATTGGGACAGATTTTGCTCAACGGGACTGGAAATATCTATTCATTTTCCAGAGGCAGAATCCTTCCACAGATAAAAGCATGAGCTGACAGCCTGTACTGCAAGTCTCCAAGGCTGGGCAAGTTATTATTCAAACTGAGCTTGACTTGCACTGTCAAAATATGTCTGAAGTTGACTCTCACATAAGAATGCTTCCAAATCTTCAAAATCAGTTGATTCTTGATGAGCTTGACCATTTTTCTCTCATTAGGAAACTTTACTCACTTAAAAATTCTTTCAAATCTGAAGATTTCCAGAATTCACATACTCATGTAGAAACTAGAAGCTGGAAGGGCAATTACCATGGCCTGACTCTTTAAAGCTGCATGAAGAAGGGCATGTTAATGTGCTGCACAGGTCTGTGTATGTCTTTATTATCAGTCAAATCTCATCTCTGCAGATGATGTTTGATTTCAAAAATGGGGAAATCACATATTAGAAACTCTTGATCTTTACTTCTTAACCCTGGTTCCCAGGGGAAGCAGTTGCATCTCAAAGGATATCAGGAAAACAAGTTCCCAAAACAAACCTATGAAAGTATAAATTATATGCCTGTGTCACTAGGAAAAGCCCAGCTATACAAACACATGTAAGCTTAATTTCAAATCAACAGGACTCCTCTCAGCAGTAGAACTGAGCACATGCAGGGGCAAAGATTTGGCAGTGAATAAGTGTCTACCCCATGGCTCAGACTGGACACCACACAAGCCATGAGAAGAATACAAAATCGACCAACCTGGACCATTTAGGTACTGCGTAAGTGAACAGTGCAGTCGCACTATTATAGGCTCTGTGCGAATTACATCCCAAGCCACAGCAATCTCCTCCTAGTTTAAGACAAAAAGAAAACAGCAGACATCATTAGCCATTGTGAGGAACCACTGCTTTTTGTTAGTCTGCCTTAGGGTTGCTATAAACACCATCCAGCCATTCACCCAGTTGTTTAGTATCTACTCCAACATTACACTTTAGACTCAGGACCAATTATGGCACATCAACTCCCTGCAAAGAGCAGTGTCAGACTACCTCCAGCTCTTGAGTGAGCCAATTTAAACCAAGCAGAGGTTTATACACAACACTGCACGTACAGTACAGGCAGACACATTCCCATCTACCAACAGGTACTGCTTCAAAGCTTAGAAGCAAAGGAGCAAAAGAGACAGAATAGAATTTAGCCCTATAACTAAGGGCTAAGGAAACTTTTGCTCCTTAAAACTGGTCTAAATAATTCAAGCTATGATCAGATTTTCTTAGAAGTTTAGTATGGCTCTTATGTGCTGTGTGGACCTGAAAATAAGACATATCTGTACAGAAGCTAAGGATGACCTTAAAAGTTCTCATTTTTGTTCTTTATATAGAGGCCCGGAAGTTGCTGCACAGATGAGGTGAGGAAGTGTGAAGCTGAATGACAGCACAACAGCTAGAGAATCCATGCTGCCAGCCAACAAACAGCACCACTGCCACTTTGCCACTCAAGCCTCTCTCTGATCAGTGTACAGGAGCACTCCTGACAAAATCCTGTTCCTTCAGGACTGTAAGAAGTGCTTTCACCTGACTCATGTCTAGGTTAACGTAAAAATAATGGCGTTTCATTTATATTTATTAAAACATTTACAACTCACAAAAAATGCTTGGAAGGAAATACACATGTGGCAAATAAAAGCCTAACACAGCATTTTAACAATGTGGTCATAAAAGGGGAGAAAACCTTTCCACCGTGTATCAATCAATAACGCGACACCCACTTGTGAAGACCAAGTCTCCAAAAGAAGGAAAGTACCAGTGGTTGTCTAGAGGGTCTGATGTGCAGCAAAATTAAATGGGTATTAATGTTAATTATGTAATTCAGTGATTAGATTACTTACATCAAGAAAGCTAACATCAATATGTAGATCAATATCTACATCATCAATGGCTCCATATTCCCTGAAAGGAAATAATTACATTACATTAGAGCTCTTTAAGATACTCCTCAATCCAGGAGTACTTACAACATGGAAGATTTTATAAAGGATTATCTTATTTGTAAAATCAGAATAGTTATAAAATACACATTTACATAGATTGGATCAACATTCCAGTGGGTGACCATCTGCTGCACTTAAAAGCTTTTTTCAGAGGATGGTGCTTAAACAGGCTAAATATTTTCCACTAATCACCCCAAAATCTCTCCATTGCTTCTATGTATGTCTGTCTCACATATTGCACAGATGAACAAAGAAAAATTAATAGTCACATGCTACTCCCATTTATGACACAAGAAAACCCTTGTTACTTTTCAGAAATATTTCAGGTTAACTGCCAGTAACCTAAGAATAGGCTTCAGATAAACCACTGAAGACAAATATGACATAGCCTAGAGGATGGCATGTTACACTGTGGGATTGCTTCATACATTCAAGCATTTGTTTGTCAAAAATAAAGACTGCCCTGTAATATGCTCAAGGCAATAGTTATCTTTTTATCTGTTATGTGTAGTATTCAGATTAAGATTCAGATTTAGCAGGTATTTCATTGCCATCTGAAATCTTACACTTAAACTGCGACTTTTCTGCCTCTTATTTTCTGACTCACTCTGATTGCCTTCCCCCAACGTACTTGAAGACTTCTGAAAAACAGAGCTAGAAAATACTTATTCTGCACAACTAAACAAAAACCTGTTTTCCTTTTCATTTACATTACTGAAGTGGATAATGATGTAAAAGTTCTTTCTCTCAAATTGTCACAGATTAGCTCCCAGTCACTAGGATGTTTTTAACTTTAAAATTCCATTCCTATGCTTGTTCTCACCATGACTTCCATGCTTTTCTATTAGACCTGACTAAGTGCAGAGCAGTGGTTGTGCATAAATCAGTCAATAAGGCAGTTTTGAAATACTAAAATGTAACTGTTTCCTACCAAAGTGACCTCTCAGCTGTGGTAGGGCTAAGTTTGCACTGGAAATTGCTTGAGCTCTTGCACAGTTTGATGAAGGGAGCCCCTTACACCAAAATTCAGCAACCCAATGGTTCTCTCCAGACAGGGAAAACCCAAGTTCTCTCTCGACATAGGTCTGTCCACACATGGCACACACAGGGCAGGTGAATGGCAGGACAGGGCCATATTACAGGAGACTTCCCAGCCACCTTCAGCGCTGCTCTGGTGTCACCTCACCCAGAGCCGTACAGGCGCTCGCTGACCTCCTACAGCTCACTGAAAACCTGCCTTCCAAACAGGGAAGCTCTCCACCTACTGAATGGCTCAGCCACCACCCTACACAGCAGTGGCATCAGGTGGTTTTGTTCACTTTCCAGAAGATCCAAACGTCATTATGCTATCTTGAGTAATTTGTATGAATGCAGGCTGGTGTTACTCACACAACTGAGATTCAAAAGGATGTCAACAAGAATAATTTTACAAATTAAACTGAGGAATGGTTGAACTAATGGAATAGAATTATTAGTGAAGAATGAATAAGATAAAAATTAGTTTTAACTGTGACATTTCCATGCTCACTGAAATCCCTTTGCCCCCACCCCACTACTATCCTAGGAGATGGATTTTAGACACACGATGCTAACTTTAGTTTTAATTTCCCAAGCTGACATGAGGAGGAAATCATATTTTATTCCAACACCTCCATCTCATGATCTGCTGTCTACAATAGCTTCATCAACACATCTTGATTTTGAAGCTCCCAGAGGTCCTCTGCCATAAATGAATAAGCAATATAAAGAGATACATGAGAGTTTGGATCAGCTGGATGGATCATTTTCTCAGGGCTTCTGTGGCCAGATTTCTAAGAGCAGTGTTAAAAAGCATGCAGGTACAGAAACTTCACTTTTACATGTAAAACTGACTCTGTGACAGCAGAAGATTACTGAAAGGAGGGTCAACTGTCTAGGAAATTTGCCTCTCAGTGGATACCCCTGTCATACAAATTTCTCTCTTCTTAGAGAAGTGGAGCTGCACAAGAAGGATGAAAATGAATGCTTAAAGCTGTGGGGTGTATTTCCAATAATTTGTAAATATTTTCAGCTGCAATAGAGTGGATAAAGCACTAAAGTTTTACACATGCCAAAAGCAGCCAGAGGAGCCAATTTCTACTAGGGAGAGCTCAAGGGGATCACAGTGTTTCCAGTGAAACAGCTGATTCAATAAACTACATGCATTTAAATTTTTGAAAGGTTACGTGTAATGTTTCCATTTTAGGAGCTTGAAGGAATTTCATAGTTATCAGTTTAGCAAATAACCATTTATTCATTTCCTAACCCTATATACAGCTTTTCAGATTTCGATTCCCCAGGTTCTTGAAGTGTAATAAATTTCCATTTGATTTGAAAAGGTATAGTACACCATAGCTGTGGGTATGCTCTCTCTTCTTTTTACTTGGTTGGTGTGACAACTTTGGTATTTTCCTTGCAATACATCGGACAGGTCTGTTACATCTTACCAACCTGTAATTTTGATGGAATTATTAAGATTACCTCGATGGAAAATTAGGTTATAAGATACTTGAGGAATATTAAAATATATATATTAGATCAATATGCCATGTGGCAGAATCATGCAAGTTCACACACGCCCAAGAGAATTAGTGTGCAATTACTCTTACCAACTCACATCTGACAAAGGTTCTACTACTTCCCTGCGTAGGATACTTTAGATTCCCATAGTCTGAAAACTTCCCTAATCACTGATCAAAACCTAGCTTACTGTCTCTCTCATGATGACAATACCAAGGATTTGATCACTTGTTCTACCTACAAAAAGCTTTTTTGAAGAAGAAAAACTGTTATTGTGTCTTCTCTCTCTCTCTTTTTCTCCTAGACTAGACGAATCCAATTCCTTCAGTTGCTCCCTAGGGAAAGTATTTATTAAATCTCTTATCATTCTTCTTGTTCACCTCCAGGACAAAATACAGAATATGACAGAAAAATAGTTTAACAAGGGTTTAGAGAAATGTTGAATAGTAATTTACAACAAAACACAACTGCCTGACTAGAACTGCAAAAGACAATGATGTTTTTAGAACAGGGCTGTTCTCAGCACAGCTACTTGTAGTCATGCTGAACCACAAAAGAACCCCTAAAAACCCAGCACTGATGCTGGTTTGCAGTGCTCCCTCCTTTTGCCACGCAACATGAAGAGATCACCAGGAAAGACTTGTGCTTCGGCAGTCAGGGAAGTTCATACAGAATTCAAAGTCCAAAACCTTAAAGTTTCCCCAATACAGAAAGGCCAATGCCATACCTGAGAGATACTGCATTAGGTCCATAGATCTCTCTCACTGCTGTTAAATCAGCTTCCAACTGTGGGTGCTTGTGAAGTTCTCCATCATAGCTAACCTGTTGGGGGAAGAAAAATATCTTGGGAGTTCTGTATTTAATTTCTGGCACCTGACTTAAGACTATTTACTTTCTGTAAAATTCATTGCATTAAGATTCCTTAATGCCACACTCACAAGTGACAAGTTGAAGCCCTGAGGCCACCTCATCTGCTAAAGTAGTAAGATTTTCAAAGCAGGCACCTCTGCCTTGAAGTGTTTTGAAGGTTCTTTTCTTCTTTGTGGGAAGAGAAGCTGCAAAGGACTATCTGTCCTAATAGGACATCTGTCCTATTTTCTCCCAGGGTTTGTTCTGGGACACTTGTGTATTTTAAAAATGTTAAGTAGGATAAGAACCAGATGTCCCCAGTCTTGTCATCCTAGTCCAACCACTACAGCACAAAGGCTTGTTCACTCTTGTTTGTTGTCACACTCTCATATACACTAGACACAGAATGGCTTGGGCACAAGAGAAGCATGAAGTTGTTCTCTATACCCAGCACCTCAGCATACAAATTACTTTTTCATCTTACTCACTGGTTGCATTCTGCCTGCCAGTGCAATAATATGAGACAAAAAAAAAATTAAAATAACACTTATCCATGTTAAGTATTACACCAGAGAAGGTATAAAGAAGTATACATCTAGACAGCAACCGCCTTTTTATTTTCAAACTCTACATGAAAAATGGAAAAAGTTATGTTTGTGCTTACACTGAAAAGCAGAACTTGTGAGCTGGTTTGGTTGGACTTATGAAGTCAAAATAATTCATATCCTTCTATCTTGTACAAGGTCCAAAATACCTCTTTGGGTGTGTAACAATCCATTCAACATCTGTCTATTATTACCTTCTCAAGCAAAATGATCCTGATTGTGTGACCCTAATGTATGTCTTTACAACAATTAGAATGACAGTAATTCCACAGATGCCAATTAACTCCCTAGATTTTAAGATTCAGAAATGAGCGTAGGATTTGGTCTGTAGCTTTGACAAATTCAGAGAGCAAAGCAGCAGAATGTAATTTATCCCTTTAAACCCACCCATATGGGTATGACCTTATACAGGAATCCTGCAAAGAATTCTTGCTATTGCAAAGCCACATCCATCTGCAGTAGTTTCTTTCACCTGTACACCCAAATCTGTAGGAAACCACTGCTATGACACTTTCCGCTCTGATACTTAGAGACGTGTTTTTCAATTTAATTAAATTACAGTAGTATTAAAATATAATCAGATTATCATATTTTTAAATTTGAAAATCAGCAGAGAGTAATTTGATTAGACTTACATCTAGAATTCTTTAAGTATAAGGTATAGAATGAATCTGCATGGCATGGACATGCATTTTTCAGAGATACCAATGATATTCATGACCAGAAAGTTATATAAAAGTACCCTTCCTTTGTTTGGGCAGGCATGTCAGAACAATTTTCCAAGTAGAAGAGCATGGGGAGAAAATCTTTATTGTAATTTTTTTTCACTTTAGGTAGGGGGAAAACAATCCTTTTTACATGCTCATTACTCAAAGAAGAATTCTTTAAAGATGCGTAAATAATTGCTGTCCTGCTTCCAAAGAAAGCACAGCAATCATTTCACAAATCGTAGCTGTGGTGCACTTGCCACCTTTGTTGGTCCTAAATCAGATTTTTAAATCAGTCTTATGTTTCAATAATAGTAAAATACAAAATGAACATTATGCAGAACACCATACTACTCAACATAATGTTTTTTCTAATCTATTTTCTCATGGTAAGAGGCTATGAACTCAAAAAGGAAACAAAGCAGGGTGCTGCAAATTTTAAGACCACAGTATGGTACTTCCCACCCCTGAATTAGTGCCACAGACATATTGATGTACGCAGAGGAAGCTGTCAGGGTTTGTATTTCTGCATTTTCAAGTATGTCTTGTAGCTGAAGCACAGGAGACATGCAGAGAGAGAGACAAAAGCAGTAGTATTTCTGTTTTCATCTCCTGTTCTTATTTGCAAATGTAGAAGATAGAGATTCAAAGCAATAATTAACAGAGTTGCAGAAAAAGTGAATATAAAAGCTAAAAAATCTGATAACTTTGCTGTGACTGAAAGGTGTATGTTTAGAAAGTCTCTGTTTTTAATCTGCGACCTTATTCGGATTATTTGACAAAAGGTTGCTTTTTAGAAGGAGATTAAGCGATTTACAAACCTAAATCCCATTGAAAATCAATAGGTCTTAGACTATTGAACCACTTAGCTACTTTAAAGTATTTATCCACTAAATCCTTAGGGGGGATTACAAGCAGGTGCCTAGGAAGTGGAGACAAACATTTAATTTAAGAGCGAAAGGTTGCATCTTTTTTAGACTGCCCATCCAATGCCATTTCCCATCTTCCATGGGCCTTGTTTCATCAGCAGCAGCTCTCCTGTCCTTCCAGCTGTAGCCACTTAGAAATGCTAAGAATTATCCCTGACCTCCATCCTTCCCAACTGCACTGCACACAATTACACTGGCATCTCTTCCCTCTATTTGTTATCATTATTTCTGCCCCCTCTCTCTGTGGGCATGGCAGACACTTGTCTTAAATGAAGGAGCCTGCCTTGCTTGTTCCCCACATATATGGTCAAACCTTTTGTCTCCCCAATACACCTGGTGTTCACTTGACAACTCCTACAAACACTCTGCTTGAAAAAGGATCGTTCTTTTTTGTCTCTCAAGGGACTTCGCTCATTACCTGATTTCCTATTTATTTTCTGAGTCCTCAGTATTATTTTTTAACTCTAAATGTCTTCATTAGGCTTTTGTCTTTTTGACCATGAAATTTTAAATTAGATGTGTCCTTTTTTCCTTATTTTTAAATACACTTTCTGTGATGTCTTCTGGTTTCTTTTTTCTTGTTCACCGTATTTTGTTTATGGATATTTTATATTCAAGACAGCAATAATCAGCTGATATTTTATTTTTATTGCAGACCTGATTTTTTTTTCCAGTTACTATTCCTTCAGTTAAATATATTACCTCATTGCAAAGACAATGCAACATAACCCAGTTTCTATTTTAATATAAGGCACTTAAATTCTAAACAGTCTTTGTGTCTACTACACAGAGTAGACTCTTTTAAGCCTTGCAAAATGCTGTATTGCTATCTGTGTTCATATCTCACAGGCAGTGTTAATATTTATTAATTAATTTGGGCACTGCCAGGCGTCCTTTACCAAACATTATCAGCCCCAGTTCAAGAAATTAGCACTCCCAGCTGTTTTCTGCCTTTCCCTTCACCTTGAGGTTACTGCCCTTTCTTCAGAGTTCAGAAATGAAGCGAGTACACGCGACTCATCACTACAGGACAAGATCATAAGCTTTTTCCTCTCAGGCAGATTAAAATAAAACATCTCTCTTTGCAGTGATTTATGTGTATGGTCCTCCCCAGCACGCCCCAGCATGGGGCTGTAGGAGTCGGCAGCTGAAGGGAGGCAATTCCTGCAATCATTTCTAAAGCGAACATGAGTCAATTCCCCATGTTAGCTGTTTCAGACAACGAAAATAAATTATTTCACTTCCAGTTTCAATATAACTTTTAATAGCTTTTCAGGGGCATGGGGTTGTTTGTTTGTGGGTTTCTGTTGGTTTTGGTTTGTTGGTTTTTTTTACTGTAAAGCCCCTCAACATGTACTTTGTGTGCTAGCCCCACGGCACTGTTGGCTCTGCAGGAGAAGAGGCTCAGCGATGTCCTGCTCATCAGCATCCCACGCTCTCTGCACCGACCCACCCTGCTGGCACTGCTGGCGTGCTCCTGCAGCCTTGGCTCTGCACCCAGGGCATGGCTAAGGCAAGGGACAACCTTCACAAACAGCGACCGCGATTCCCTAAAATGTTCATGCAAATAAACGGTTCTAATAACGTAAGCGAGGAATGATTCCTCGGGGCAACATTGAGGCTAAAAAACGAGAGAAATCTGAATGAAGAGACTAGCAGCGTGAAGCACACTGCGAAAGAAAGAGGCATGAAAAGATTTTATTTCCCAATACACAAGAGAATTCTGCTGAGGGAACAAGAAGGAAAGACACAGAGCAGTACAATCATCTAACATATGCAGCATTTTTCAAGGTGAATTTTACTCTAGAGCTCAGAAAAAGAATGGACTATTGCCTAGACCAAAATTGTTTTGTAATAACGATTTTCACCATAAAAATGCAGTGCTCTTTACTTTTAAAAATGGCAATTCTCCAGAAGGAAACAGATTTGGATCCAGCCTGACTTCCCACTTGTATTAATAATGGTGTAAACTTTACAGAGTCAGTTATCTGTTTCCTGGAAGTAAGCAAGTAGCTTCTCTTTTCAAGCTTTCTGAAGAGCATTTGCTTTTTCCATTCTTATAGCTTTGCAAAAGTAAGCAAAGTAATCTTATTTTGAATATAATTATAGCTTTGAACACATTCAATATTTATGCCATAAAACACTATGTATATATATACACACATGCCCCTGCACTCAACACTGAAAAAGCCATTAGAAATTAAATATTATTATAAATTTGTAATGGAATGAACATAAGAACTCTCAAATATTACTTTCTTGGAACTTGTGCTAAAAATTTCCTGCATTACCTGTCCTCCATAATAGAATTCCTCAGAGTCATTATCTCCTTCAGAGTCTTCTTCAACTGTGCTGCTGTGCCGTGATTCCTTAATGGAAAAGGAAAGTTAACAATGGTAAAAGTAACATGTTGACCTTGCATGTATAGCTCTAAATGTAACTACAAGAATTATGATTTTACAAATAAGCTTATGGCATCCTTTCTTAAGAGATCCTTTAGTATAATTTTTCCAAAGGACCCATTTTGAGAATGATGAAACATCATACGAAAAAAAGCACCTACTACAGGGTACATAAAAACACCTTGAGTATACGTTGGAGAAATAATACTTGTGTGGTTATAAACACAGTGTGGTGTTTTAAAGAACTGGATAATTCAGCAGACTTTGTGGGGATACTTCACTCTGCACTTTTGCTACACAAAGCATAACTTTCCCATCAAGATTGGTTCTGGATGTAGATCTTTTGGTGTGTCAGCAACCTACTACAGTTTTATTTTACTTTATTCTCATAATTAAACCCTATTAGTTTCAGGAAATAATTCAAGTCCAAGCATGGAATATCTAACGTTTCCTTCTGTGAAAACCTGACACTCTGCTGCTTAATTATTATTTTTAACAGAAGTTCCATCCTCGTGTTAGGAAAGCTTCAAACTTAATTTTCTGAGTAGCTCTGCTCTTAGACAGTGAAAAGTAAGGATTAAAGAGTCCCATGCTTACCTAAGTAAAACCTGCTCCAAATAGGCTGCTTTGTGAATAATATCATCAGTTCAGTAAACTGAACTGATCCTGGTACTGAATGCAACTCAGCATGAGATAAAATGTTATATTCTCTTTCCCACCACTAGAACCTTTACTTATAATTACATAATTGCTTGAGAGAGTAATTCTTGTTTCCTGCAATGCATGTGTTATTTCTATTTCTATGGTGACTAGAGGCCCCTAAAGAACACCTAGTAAAATCATCATTCTTGGCTTCAACCTGAACATAATGTATTAACCTCTTTTTTCTTATTCATGTCCTACACAGACATGCCATATTGGAATAGAAATCAGAAATATTAATCAAAAAGTAGATGTTACCCTAAATTCCACGGCCATAAATATCAGTACGTATATACACATCACCAATTTCTATGGTCAGACATTGTAACCCCATTTTTGTACCTCTGCTTCTAAATACCTACCTACTCACTGTATGAATACATACAGTGCAAAAGTGTATTTATCTAATCTCATGGCAATTTCTGCAAGACAAAAGAATAATTTCTGCTTCTACTTCACTGAAAATAAATAAAATAACTTTAGTCTTCTTTGTTTTATAATAAAATTACTTCAGAGGGAAGTCTGTTTCAAAACAGAAATCAACTGAACAAAAATTCCACACAGAACTCTTACATTAGAATAGTGGCAAACCCATCATATCCTAATCGAACCTTGAACTGTCTAGGTAACAGAAATAATCAGTGTTAAGAGACTTTTTATAAAGGGATTTTTTTCAGTACTTTCACATTTAAGTACCTGATTCAACTAGAAACAAAACAGAAACTCAAACTCAGTCCCACAGAAGCTAACTATATTTCAAGCTTTTAAGGAAATGAGTAAATTCTTCCCACACTTGTTTTTCTTATGTTCACAGAGCACTGAATACAATGATGAGGCAGTAGAAGCCAAGTATTTTCAGTGCAGCTTTTCACATCAAGTGACATTTCATTTACTAAAAAAAGCTATACACATGGCATCTAGGCCATGCTTACCTCGCATTTCCAGGGTAAGAAACTCAGCACCCACCCTGACCAAAGGAAGACTTTAGGTCAAGCACCTGAACTCCTGACAATGCTCAACCTCTTGCCTGAGGCAGGAGCCTACGTGGTTCCTTCTTTGAGGCCACAACACTGCCAGGCCCCAGGTGTAGATTTCACCTTAGTGCCACTTCTCAGTGAGACTGGTCAGAGACCTGTGCAAGAGGCACAGGGCAAATACCACCCTGCCTGGAAGACCCTCGTACTCAAACCCCTGCTTTTGGTGAGAAGAGTCCTGCAGAGGGCTAGAGTCTGCAGTGGGATGGCTGCAGGCTATACGAAGAAGCAATGAGTAGGAAGTAATTGAGATGAGGTCTTATGTGCCAGAGTAGGTTAAGAGGTAATGGAATTACTATCTACTTTTCCAGGAGAGCAGTATATTTAGGTCTGATAGGGTCTATAACACTGTTGAACAAAAAAAATGAAACACCAAAAACTTATTTCCTAGGCTAGGAGAAGAATCTCTATCCCAACTAAGTGAATCACTGATTAATCCACTTATGAAACCCAGAGAAATACGGTCACCTTTTAAAATATGTAAACATGCACAGATTGAATAAGCACACTTTGACATATTCATATTCTATTATTTTCTTTTGCTTCTTAAAATAATTTCTGTTAAAATATGCATACAAGAAATACATACCTCTCCATTCTCTCTCTGTAATTTTGACTTTATGGATAAGCAATAGTTGACATCACTGGTTTTTCTTAATTCTTAAAAAAAAAAAAAAGAGGAAAACAAGGAACATATGTGTGGAAAAAAAAGTGAAATAGTTTTGCATATGCAGACTTGGAATTCTTAGTTGCAGTAGTAGAGCAAATAAGGAACAAAAAGTTACAGATGTGAAATGCATCAGTTTATAATAAAACAGTCTAAAATTAGGAAGACCCTACTTCCCAGAAGACTTTTTCAAAGCATGAACTGAAACTCAGATGATCCATCTAGAACATTTGTTTTTCCCGATTCGAGATTTACAATTTAGTGCCATTCATTAATTTCATAGAATTTATAAAATAATGAAAAATCAAACCCCTCAGGAAAACAAAATCTTCTATATAAAATATAGGTTTTTTACTGTATTGGAAATTACAGGCTTGATGTCTTTACAAACTAAAGAAATAGTTGCAAGTAAAATTTATCACAAACTTCTGATGATAATAGCAAGATTTTGTTTGTGTGCTGCTGCAATAACTTCAGTAACATTACTCTTGATTTACATCTGTGTAAATGAGATAGAGACTGAAGATCATACTGGTCCCCCAGTGGAATTCAAAATAATTCTCTGTTATGCAAAAAAATGCTCTAAAGAATTTTAATAACAATAAAAAATTACAAAGTCAAGTGTTCCTATCTGAAGAACAGCCAGAATTAAGAGTGCCCTGTGCAGTTTCTTCTGCAGCTTGAAATAATCAGAGAATTTGTCGGATGGAATCTAAACTCTCTCCATGAAGTGTGTGCACAAATCTTTATTAAATACAGTATAAATGTGCCTGTAAGTCTGACAAGCATACCCTTCCATATATCAAGTACTTTTTGAAAATAAGGAAATAATTTATAATGAGATGGCCCCAAAATCATTGGGAAAAAACCAAATAATTTTTCTATAGTCGAATTTAGTGAAACAGCTGAACTATTTCCTGAATTAGTTCACCAGAGGCAGTGGCAGTTATAGGCTGTTTCATCCGCAGTGGTGAAGATTTAGTGAAGTTTTAAGCAACTGATCATGAAAACTCATAATTGGAAAGTACTAAGCATCTCTAGCTGTATTCAAGGGGAATTGCTCTAGCACAGGCTGCAAGACATTAAAAGCAAAAAATACATTCTGCACACAATTTAGTGATCCCCAAAAGAAATATTTTAATTTCTTTTATTCTGAAATGTAGGACAATTTACTAGAACAAGCCCAGAGAAAATAGCAAACTATGCAGCTGAACACTTAAACATCATATCTCACTCTAAGTGCAGACAACATCTTAGCTTTCCTCCAAAATTATGAATTTTATAAAACTCTCCAGACATAGGATTACCTGTAGCAATTTGGTGGAAAATTACTGGAATTGGCTCTGTTGTAACTAACACATCTTCATCGTTATCAGAACTGGAAACGTAAGTGTTATCTACAAAAGAAAAACACTTTGCATGGTGAAGTTCCATTGGGCTTTGTCAGCCCCTTCCAGTGTTTCCTATCCCAGATTTGTACCACAAGGAACCACTCCCCAGATGCTTAGGGAAGCTGAGCGCTATCACCTTCCTGGTGTGTTTGGATTTTTTCCCTTGAAATTGTTAACAAAAGGAAAAATATTATAAGTACAGGAGATTCAGACCCAAACTTTATAAAGCAAAACCATGGAGTGTGATGTCATGGCTTTTGTGAATCACACCAAGCACTGCTCTGAACCAACCCACAAGGCTCAGGGTGGCCAACCTTTTCCAAAATTAATACTTGTTCTATGTTTTTTGCTATGCCTGACACCAAAAAACTCAAGCTAGATCTGATATGCAGAGTGAAAGCTGCACTGAGAGCTGGGTGTTAACAGCCAATTATGCAAAATACCTGTGCCTCATTTTGCCTAGTCACATAAAGCTTATTTGAAGTGTCTTCAAATCAGTGGATAACCTTTCTTCCACCTGATTCAGTGAGAAAAGAAATCCCTCCTACTTAACAAAAACATTGGTATGCATGAATATTTTAAGTAGTTAACCAAATTTTCTTTTCAAATGTAGGGATTAGACTGAGGAGTGTCTCTGTTGGGTTTTTTTTGGTTTGGTTTCTTTTTCACTTTCCAACTTAATGTTTACTAACAAAAACCAAGAAGCAGCAGGGCTTTTTACTATAGGACTATCTGCAGGAGCTAATTTTGCATGTTTTGCTGAACTGCTTATGAAAGTAACAATACTTTGTTTTCTAATGGACTGGGCTGAATTGAAACCGATGCTCTGGAGCAGAAAGGCTGATAATTGAGGTAATCACAGCTAAAGTGACAAAGAAGAGAACTGAAAGAAGGGCTTGTGTATTATACTCTTAAACACTTTGGTCCCACATCAGCAACGTGCATGAAATCACATGCAATTTTAAGCATACTGCTGTAGCCTCAAAGCTTTTGAGTGCTCCCAGTGAAACGCTGCAGGTGTTAACATTAACTGGGAGGAAAGCTCAGTAATATCATCCCTTGTATCACAGCAGTTCTTAGCCACCTTTATCAAGGGGAGCATGGGGCTGTGGCTGTTCCTTGCAGGGTGTGCCAGGCTGGGCAGGGCAGCAGCTACACTGCACACACAGACGGGTTTTCCTGGCTGCCACCCGTGAAACAGCCCTACTGCCACCTTCACACACATCTGCCGGGTCTGACTCTGTCCCACACCTCACATTCTCCATCTTGTCACCGTCATTTCCGTGTCCACCTTGCACATACAACACAAGCACATCTGTTTCCCAGTTTTGGGAGTGTAAGTTACTGCTACAGAGTCTAATGAGCTGAGATAATTGAGGCCTTTATGTGGCTCTAAATATACTTAACACCACATACATGGAAGGGAGAGAGGAAATCCTTGGGCTACAGTTTATTGCTGTACAGAAAAGTAGGAACAGAGTATGTTCTGTACAGAATAGACATACATAAATGGAAAAAGGACTGCTCAGATACAGATTTTATAGATTTTAATTATATTTTTATGTCCATTGTCATTCCTTCTTGGCAGCTGGATAATACAACTTTCACTGCCAAGTTGTTTTTTTTCCTTTGTTATTTGGCAGCTATTAGGGTTTTTTTTTTTTCCATCGATAGATGAGACTTGAAATTAAAATAATGGCTTTGATTTGTTTTCTTCAACAACCCATTTCTAACACTTCACACCTAGGACCACTTATCCTCTTCTCTGGAGGAGATAGTGCCAGGACCTAGCAGAGGGATGCAGCAAACTACTTGTTGCCAAACTGTTTCTCTCCATCTCTGCTGCAATCTATCGAGGCCTAAGAAAGGTGTGTAACCTACAAACCACTGGGATAAAACACTAGAAGTGTTCTAGACACTAGAAACAGTTCTAGAAGTTTCTGTCAGGCAACACAAATAATTCTGAACATAAATTCATTAGCAAAATGCTTGCTGCTCTGCTGGTTCCCACAGGAGTCATGATACACTCATATAAGTGGGACTTCAGTCCACTCATTGACGTTATATTCTATAGCTGCTCCTTAGAAGGATTATTTTCCCCAGCTATGTCAATGTTATGAGAATATTGTTACAGCTATACTTTGCTGAAACTGCTATTACCTGGCTCTAAACTTTTCAGTTATGTTTTCACAACTCCAGCAATGGATATGTAACTTTCAGACATTGCTGTCTCAACACTATTCCTGTTAAGTCCTCAGTGTGCCTTTGTGAGCACAATTTTAGCTTTCACTCTTAAATATGAAACCTTCAAACACCTTCCATTATTGAAAGTTGTCATGTCACATTATGGTTTCCATAGGTACGATTTAAAACTCAGCTGCTGGTATTTGATGCTTCAAGAAATAATTGTTGTCTGTTCCCAAGTGGTAATGCTGCATACATTACAGCAAAGCAGGCTGTGGGAGTATGTATACTACCCAAGGCTCTTCTTTCAGTATCCAAAATGTACTTCTGGTGGTATCATTTTAGCTGAATTACACCACTTGTATAGTGGCCTAATCTCTCCTATTCTCATATATTTATTGCATGCATTAGCGATTTATCTGATGATCAACTCTGACAGCCTTGTCTTGGATTTAGAAATCTGATCCACTCTGTATTACAGAGTCTTAATCTACACTGGATACAAGTTTGCTGTAGCTATGCAATAATGGACTTAAACCTTAATCTGTAAGGGTTTATCCTGTGAGAAATTCAATTTGAGAGCACATGCTGCTCTGAACTCTATCAGCTTCCAGCAGTACTTGAAGAACACCTCCAGCTGAGGACATCAGCACAGAGCTTCCCAAACTTGACACCATCACACCCTGACATATCCCTGAAATCCCTTAAGATACATATCAGAGAAGGGAGACACAGACAGCAATAACATTAGGTTAGAAATTTAGGACAAAAATAGGTGACAAAGAATCGGGCTCACTGAGTCAAAATGAGTGTTCTATGATCAAAGCTGCAAAATGGCAAAAGTCCTTATCATTCCCAACACACTGAACATCTCTTCATCATAAAGCACACCTATATCCTGCAAAAGCTTGAGATGTGAAGGAAATCAGCTCTTCTGAAGCCCTGAAGGGCTGGATTTTAATCAGTAAACATGTACTGGTTTACTCTCCGCTCCAAGTTAACTACAGTGTGAAATGTTCAATTGCTCTCTGCCTTTAAAGCATAGGGCATGATGGCACAGAATATTCATCAGGTTTTAGGGACACTAAAGTCACTCAGGCTTGTAGGCTATCAGGACATGCTGCAAATAACACCTACAAGGAAATTTTGAGGTCTATCAGACAGAAGAGTTTGGAAGAGCCAGGAAATGAGCTCTCATGTGCTGTGTGAGTGAGTAACTGCTGCTGGTTCAGTGCTTCAGCTTACCATTTACTTAGAGGTTCCCAGAGGTCAATTTTTGTGATATTTAATGGAGGAAATTGTTAATAAAACATGGTGAAGATTTTTTCAACTATTTGTCCCTCTGTTTATTGTAGGCTCAATGCAGTAATTTGTAAATACATTTATCAGTGGTATGACTGCATTTTATGAATCTCAGTTTCTCCCATTTCTAAATGTTGAATAGACTAATATTATTCCCCTCTGCAGTTTTTACTGGTTAAAAAAAATAAATCTAATAGAGGTTGTTAGCATTCTTTCACAGAATCCATTTTTTTGGCACCACTGTTGATTTTTTTCTCTATCTGCTTCAACACGGGTGTTTTGATCAGATGGATCTGCTTATCAGTGAAGAAGATCAAAGTCACACTTCTTTAGAGCTTCTAAAAGAAACAATATTTCTTTGAGAAACATTTCAGAAAAACTCCAGATAAAGATCAAAAAAGGGCAGAGGGTTTCATATCATTCATGGTACTTACAGTGTTAAATAATTACAGGTGCACATTGTGGTGCAGTCCAACAGTACTACCATAAACCTTTATTTGCACAGCACCTGTCATCCCTGCTTCCCTCTTCTGCTTCTGATAGCCTGTGCTGCCTGAAGTATCTGTGCAGTGTCTTTGTGAAGGAAACTGGGGAAACAGGCGCCCTGAAGTCTTGCTTTTGTTCTTACCTGCTTCTGTTTCCAGTGAACAACACGCCTTGTCAAGACTGCCCACGTGGTTGCCCAAACACCTTTGCCAACCCATCTCAAAGCACTGGAGGGAGGCTGGAGGGAGCAGCTGGGAGCCCCTCTGCGAGCCAGCACTGCCACAGAGCCGCACACGAGCCCCGGCTCCCTCTGACCCCAGAGGCGCCAGCCCAGAGTCTGCAGGCTCAGCCCGGACAGCACCAGCGGTCTCATTAAGATCCCAAGCACAAGTGCTCTGCTGGCCCTCTGCCAGCCTGCTCGGGCTCTTCAGAGATCAAGCTTTATCTACCATGCCAAAGAGAAGCTGGGCACTTTCTCACTCCTGTCCCTGCGGGCTCCAGCACCCCGAGCTGCAGCCCATCTAAACTCGTGAACCTGCGTTCTCACCCTGACCCGGCTGATAAATGATGCCTGAGAAGGAGAAGTGACCGTGAAAACCATCTTAACTAATGGAAAATGGTTAGTACAAGATGCACCTGGAAGACATTAACACCCTTTCAGATATTTTCATTTGAATATACCAATTGTGGTAACATGTATACATGTGTCATGGGCAAGAATGTTGCACTGTACCTGGGTAATCCTCAGAGACATGCACCGAATAGGACACACTGTAAAAAAGAAAAAATAAAAATAAAAAAAACCAACAAAATTAGAAACAACAACATTAACTGCTGGCACAACACTTTTTCCTGTTCCTATATTATTTTATGCTTATTTATAGCTTCCTGACAGTTCCCAGAACAGAAGGTAACATCTATTTTGATGGCTTTTGAAGTGCTCAGCTGAAAATAAAAAGCGTCATGCCCATTTTGTAAGCTTACTTTGCTAAATTGGCACATCCTGATTTCAGTGTTCTTAAAAGGAGTATCAAGGCTGCATTATATTCCCTTTAGAGTAACGTTTCACAATATGTATACTTCTGATTAAAAAAAGGTCACTCTTTGAACACCACAACTAGAGAACTAGTAAAGCCTCGTTTTTCCTCTCTCTGGTTTTTGTATTTGACTCCAGATTCAGCAGGAGGCCTTTCTCATCGTTGTACATTTCTGTTAGTTTCAGCAAAGGCTCTGGATGGCTTGGGCTCCTTCCTTCCATCCAAACTCTGTATCTTATGTAGTATCTGTACCTTTTTGTCAAACTGTGTTCAAATTAAAATTTGAGAGAGCCACAGTCACACTGAAGAGCAGCTTTACTATGTGGATTCCCTGAATCTGTTTCATCAGATAACAGTCACTCAAAAGCACCATCCTGATTCTGCAGCTCAGTTCACATCTGCTTTCCCCACCTTCCAGTGAGATCTTCACTAAACTCACTGCTGAGAGCAGGACAAATGGGCATGATGGTTTGCTCAGTTATCTAATTACCCACCAAGTCCTTCTGGTTTTAATTTCAGCATACATCTTAATATTTGCATTAAAAACATTCAACTACGAAGCACACTGTGCTAGTTTCTGTTGTACAATTAATGTTCTTTCCAATTCTAAATCTTACATATTGTGTCAACTTACACATTTAAATAATATATGGCATGGGTTCATGTCTGTAGTGAGTTAAGTCAAAGCAGGATAGTACAGTCCTCTTAAGAAATTTTGGTAGGTATTGCACTTGCTGAAAAATTGTTGAAAATTGATTCATACAATCTTTCTGAATGACATGAATACAGCTTCCATGTAGACAAGAAACTGAAGCCAGGTGTGATTTCTAATGCTTCTCTCTCAAGGGTTTCCCTTAGATGAGTTCCACTTTCACAATCCAGTGCCTGTAAGACGCAATCAATATCAAAAAGTAGGTCCCTCACACTTCCCTCCTCAAGTCAATCTATGAACACACAGCTCTGTCACCTGCTTTTGCACACCATCTATTCTAGAATATTTTAGGTATTGTTTGACTAAGGCACAAAGATGCCTGTTTCTTCAACAGTTACAAATGTTCTTATAAATTGAAGCAGAAGGAGCATTACAGCTGACCACAGATTTTGCTACACAACTGCTGATTAAAATCCCATCACTGTTGTACAAATTCAACATTTTATGACTTTTCTGTTTTAATTATGTTTTAGGCATTTTGAATAGGCAGCACCTGTATCCCCTCATCTTCGAGTATTTTCCCTAAGGACTGGATTATTTAAATCTAATTAATCTGTCGTCATGTAAAACATCACTATTTTTAAATAAGGAGATATTCCAAAATAAGGAAATGTTATATCTCAGTGCAGTCATGCATAGAGAATTTTGCTCTGTGATGCAGAAAAAAAAAAAAACCAAAAACCAAACAAAACCAAAAAAAAATTCCTGAGAACTCAACTGCGTTCCTGCTCTCACCAAACCTCATCTTCCTGAAACATTTGTAACCATGACTTCATCCTTCTACTACTGACAGAGGTACTTCCACCTTACTCTTTTAGACTGGCTGCTTGCACACCTCTTTGCTGCCTTCAGAATTCCTGGGTATGGGTTTGTTCTAATATTGAGAACAAGAATAGGGCCTGAAGGGCTTCCCAACTTCCATGAGTACAGATACTCAAAACTCAGTTCGGTAAACACCTCAGTAACCTAACCTAACTTTGAAGCTGGGCTTGATTTCAAAGTTAAGTTCTGCTTAGTCGATGTGTACATGTGCAGAAGCCTGATGGAACTGAGTTTTCTCTTCCTTTTTCTTCATCGTGTGGTTATCTCTGCTAGCAGCAGCTGTGGTGCTGCCAAACGGAAACTGGTAACCAAACAACACACTGTTTGTCTTGTGAGGTGGAATAAATTAAAAGGTTAATGAAAACACAAGAAATAGTCTCAAACCTGACTGTTCAAACTCAGGATCTGATCCAGGGCTCAGTGAATCCTGCAACCGGGAAAACAAATCCACTCCACCTCCCCCAGAGAGAGGTGGCGGTGCTTTGCTACAGCTTGTCAACTTGTGTTAGTTATGTGTGGGCCAGGGAAGCAAAAAGTGGAAATAAAACTACTGAACAAAACAAAACCTGGATTTTTTATCTCAGCTCGCCTCTGTGATTGTCACACATGGTCACCCTTCAGCACATTTTTCTGCTCTCAGGATAAACTGCTTCCTACTGCCTGCACACCTGATTTGTCAGAGAACAAGATATACCAGGCAAACAAAGATCTCCCAAGGGTTCCTGTCCTCCAGCCACCCAAGCATTTTCACACTGACTTTAACAAGATTTAGAGCCACGTCACAAACACAAGACCGTGATGACTTACAGCACCTTAAACAGCACAGACCTCAGTGAGGATGCAGATGTTCAACACCTCTCAGTGTCAAATCCTCCCAAAGCCAAAGAACGCCTTTATTCAAGCAGCTTTCTCATTTAAGAACTCAGAAATGCAACTGGAATTAATTTAGGCCTGGCCCTCACATAGAAGTACAACATGATTATTCCAGCGAGGGAAATGATTTTTCCTTCTGGCAATGCAGTTCCTCTGTACAGCCTTATTGCAGTTACTAAATACAGCTTACAGCAGTATAATTTATTCCCATTCCCATAAACACATTCACCATTGCTCGTTCAGTTATACTGCTTCAGCTACAGGAATAGGTAAACTCCTGGGTGTAAACAAAGCCTCCATGACGGTGTGATTTCTGTTTTACTCAGCTCAGACCCTCTGCAGAAGATATCCTGCACTACATACGTTTCTCAACCCTTAAGTTTAGAACAAGCTTTATACTCGAAATGGCCTAGTAAAACTTCTGTTATTTTACAAATAGTAAAGTACTGCCTGAGAAATTAGTGGGAACTGTCATGTTTCACATTTTTAATGTAAACTTCTTATTGCTTGAAATAATATTAACATTGACAGCCTTGGCTTAGTAACAATTTTACTCACAGGGGTCTCATTGCAAGAATTTTCCAATGTGTTTTAACCATATCTATTCCTTCTACAGAAAAATTATTCTGCAAGACTTCATCTCCATTAGAGAACTAATTCATCAACCAGATGGGTATGCATCATGCAATTTCTATTTTTTTAAAATAATCTTTCCCAACTGAATACAAAATAAGCAGATTCATCTTCATTTGACATTACTACAATTTCTCAAAGCTAGTTAAAAAGGACTGGAAAGTCTTAACTGATTATACTACCAGGCAAAATGTTACCCCAAAACTTCATCTCCAGGTCAAAAAAAAAAAAAACTCATGAAAACTGAAAAAGCAAAAAAACACAGCAAAAGTAACTACAGCAAAGCACATTCATAAAAAGGAAATCAACCAGCTTCACCTCCTTATATCCATTTGTAAAACTGCTTCCTGAGCCTTGAACTGCAGTTTTACCTATACAAACCCCAGAATCAAATAAACATCCTGAAGCCACAACAGCGGTGCTGTATCTGGGATGTAGCCTCCCGTCAATTTTGGGTTATCTCAGCTTCATGCCACCCATTGTTTCTCTCTAAGAAAGAAATCCTTTAAGCTGAACTTCCAGCTGTTTTGCACAGCAGGAAGAGTGTGAAGCATCTGGTGCAAGTCTAAGATTTATGCCTATGGAATAGCTATGACAATTCAACCAGCTCTGTCCCATGGCAACAACAGACTTACTGCCTTATTAAGTGTGGAAATTGTGATTTAGTTTCTATTCCAGTTTTAGTCATCTCTATTAGAGCCAGAGCTCTATGTCCTAATGTTGTTTCTTGCAAACTTGATGAAGAAAGAAAACAAGATTTTTTGTCATGTGGAATCTGATGCTAATGCCAATCTATAACAAAATACAAAAACAAGAGTAAATGGGACTTAATAGTAATACATCTGGAGCTACAGAATTCACAAGAAATTTTGCTTACGATATGCCAAAATCTCAGATCTTGCTCATCAATGATGTAATGCAACCAGCACAAACTTTTATACCTTAAGAAGGGTACTAAAACTCAGCAAAGCAAGCTATGGATAAAGTTGAAATATGAAATGCTACTGTGGTATTGATTTTATGCCTGGGTCAGCTTTTGAACAAGTAGGTGAGATGAAAAAAAAATTACTGAAACTTTGATACAAAAAGAAAAAAAAAAGTATGCTGGTGACAACTTTGGACCAAAGGAGCTTTTTAACGATCTACATAATATTTCTGAAAGTACATGATATAAACATGATGCTTTTACTCTTTTCTAGGTGAAACAGTCGAAAGAAATAAGATCCAGCTGAAAAGATGCAACTGGAATTGTATTCTTTCATCACTTACTAGCTATAAACTCGAAACATTCATACATTTTCAGTATCTGCACACAACATGCCACAGATCAACATTTCATCAATATTCAATAATTATACAGTAAATACTTCCATCTTCAAGTTTTTGTTTTCTTATCTTTGAAAATGCTCCCAAATTCTTCAGTGGGTTCCTATTACTGTCACAGCCTTTAGTCTCCTTTTCTACTTCAATAAGACCAGCATTTGATCCTGAAAGCAGACCATTCATATTGCTTTACTTCTGACCAGCCTTTTTCCTCAAACAAAACAAAATTGGTTCCAAAAAGCCTTTCACCATGAACACAAGCCACTCTCAATGCTCTGTGTTCTGAGATCCACTTTGAAACCTTATAACCTGACAATAAATCACATCACAAATACGGGTAGAAATTATGATTTTCAGAAGAAATACTGTGGGATTGCACCCAAAAAAACCTTTCAAATTGCATTTCTGAAATATATGAGCTTTGAAGAAGTGCCTTGAGAACTGGTAGAAGATGAAGGCATTTAGGTATTGACCAGATGAAAAACTAGCTACACTACTTACACAAAAAATTGGATTAGTTAACAAAAAAAAAAAACATTTTTTTCTTTTTGTAACTGACCTCACGTGAATTAGGCTATGTGAAGTACAATTCAAAACTAGTATTTAAACTCACTGCAAAAGACTCTAATGTCAAGCGTTTCGTACTATTTGTATGTAGATTATATGCATTCAAATAATAGCAAAAGAGACTTAGAAGCCAGAAGCAGCAATTTTCTATGGCAAAAAGGTGTCTCCTGTTTAATGGACACCACCAAAAGACAAGTCTTATAAAGTCACAGCCTGGAGACAACCATTTCATTTTATGTTGAAAACAGAACAAACAAAATAACTTTAACAACAACCGATAAATAAGCAAAAAATACTACTGTGTTACGTACAGCTATGAAAAATAAACTTAATAAAAACTTTCCATTTGGTGTTCAACTGCCACAAGTAAGCATGAATGATAAATGTTAGGTTTTTCAACAGATTATGAACAAGTAAATTAGCAAGATACTCCATCACTTGGTACGTATGAGTGCTGTGCTGAGAAACACTTCATTACATTTCAATGGAGCTCCTAAAAAAACAACAGAAGTACGGGAAAAATAATCTTGATTTCCACGCTGCAGCTTTTGAAAGATTGTATCCCACTTAGCACGCATCAGCTGAGGAAGTGGTCCATTGAAATTCACATTCAGAAACATACACAGAACTGTGGCAGCATTCTGCATTTTCATACCTGACAGATTTTGTAAACAACTCTTGCTGGCATTCACTTTTGTCTTCAGCAAAAAAATCTGAGACTTTTAGAATGCATTTATAAATGTACGTTTACAATTATATAACGCAGATTTTATTCTGCTTCTTCACTAAAAGGGTGATTAGGCATTGGAACAGACTTCCCAGGCAAGTGGTGGAATCACCATCCTTGGAAGAATTCAAAAGGTGCATGGATGTGGCACTTGGGAATGTGGTTTAGTGGTGAACGTGGTGGTGATGTCTTAAGAGTTGAGCCTGATAATCTTAGAGGTATTTTCACACCTCAGCTATGCTATTATTCTATTACACATCACAGAATCACAGAATGGGTCAGACTAGAGGGGACCACAGTGGGTCATCTGGTCCAACCTCCCCTGCCAAGCAGGATCACCCAAAGTACATGGCACAGGATAGTGTCTAGGAAGTCCTTGACTATTTCCTTTGTAGGAGACTACACAGCCTCTTTGAGCAACCTGTTCCAGTGCCTGGTCACCCACACAGTAAAGAATTTCTTCCTCATGTTCAGGTGGAATTTCCTGTGCATCACTCAGTGCCCTGTTGTCTCTTGTCCTGCTGCTCAGCAGCACCGAGCAGAGCCTGGTCCCTGCTCTGACCCCTCCCTGCAGGCACTGACAGACACTGATGAGGTCCCCTCTCAGCTGCCTCTTCTCAAGGCTGAGCAGGCCCAGCTTCCTCAGCCTGTCCTCATAAGAGAGATGCTCTGGTCCTTTGATCATTTTTGTCACCTCCCACTGGACCTGCTCCAGGAGTTCCATGGCTCTGTTGTCCTGAAGAGCACAGAACTCAGCACAGCTCTCCACATGTGCCTCACCAGGGCTGAGTAGAGGGGCAGAAACACCTCCCTGATCTGCTGGCACTGTTCTTCCTAATGCACCCCATGTTACCATTGTCCTTCTTGGCCACAAGGACACACTGCTGGCTCATGGACACCAGGACCCCCAGGTCCTTCTCTGCAAGGAGACCCGGCTGAGCCTGTGCTGATGCCTGGGGTTACTCCTCCCCCAGGTGCAGGACCCTGCATTTGTCTCCACTGAATTTCAGACTTTTTCTCTGCCCATCTCTCCAGCCTGTTGAGGTCCTACTGCAGGGCTGCACAGCTCTCTGGGGGTATTGGCCACTGCTCCCAGCTTTGTGTCATCAGCACAATCCCTGGGGTGGCATCTGCCCTTCCTCCAAGCCACTGATGATGTACTGGGCCCTGTACTGACCCCTGGAGCACACCACTAGTGACAAGACCCTGTGCCATTGATTACAACCCTCTGGGATCAGCTGTTCAGCCAGTTCCCAACCAACCTCACTGTTCTCTCATCCAGCCCACACTTCCTGAGCTTGCCACGAGGGTACTGCGAGAGACAGTGACCAAAGACTTGCTAAAGTTGAGGGAACTTCACAAAACTTAGTGAACCCACTAATGCTGTCAGGCAATACAAATCAGTACGTGCTGCACTCCATTCACTCATGATACTGTTACAGTGACAGTCTCAGTGATTTGACAAAACCATAAACAGAACTAAGTAAATGTTTTGGTTGCATAAAACACTAACCACAAAGTGACATGTGTCTCCAAACACACTGAGAGACAAACAGTGTTAGAATCATGACAGGTAAAAATATAGAAGAGACCCTATCTCATAACATGCTTCTGGAAATAAAAGTTTGCATAAGGCTTTTTAAAATAGAAATAATTATACAGGCTTTTGCTCTTTCACATGGGGAAATAACTACTGAAGCACAGGACTTCCACCTTTTTTTAAAGCTGTGGTTTTAAAACTGATGCCATTAAATAGACTAATGATTAGGAAAAACAATTTTTATATTCTGGGAGAAAGCATCAGAAGCCACAAATGAGACAAAAATTAAAAAGAAGAGGACTTGGGTTTTCATGCATATATTTGCACAGCTATGGAAAAAGTGTCAGTCAAGCAAAGGAAAAATAATCTCACAATAGTAAAGATTGATTTATTTTCTTACAGAATTTAGAACTTGAACTAAATCCCACTGAAGTCCAAGGGAGACTTTAGTACTTGTCAAAGAAGATTACAGGTAAGTTGCACATAGTTGCACAGAAAATAAAAGACTTCTTGCCCCCTACCACACTTCTATTATTTTCTAGAAGCAAGTGCTTCATTGCTTTGCTAAAAAATTCAGTAAGCATTCCAAAGAGTGCAAATCCTTTCAAGCACTTTTTTCCCTTTTTTTTTTAATATTTGCATCTTGCTACACAACTGGACTGCCAACCATTTCACATCCATACCATTTTCTAGATTCTTTATTAAAACAATCTCCATGGATTTTTAAACAACTTTTGAAGTACCTTTTAAAAATGTTTTGAATGTACATGTCTGCATCTCAGCAAATTTCTTTACAGATATTCAGGCCACTTTAGATCTCCTGAAACACCTTAGTTCAATGAGTTTCTGTACTCCTTGTGATCCAACAACTGATGACCCAGCATTAGTCACAGCTATTTTTTGCTGCTATAAAGAATTGAAATTTGTGCACAAGCCCCTTTCACCACACATCGTAACCTCCCATGATGCACCAGAAAATATACAGAAAAGAATAACAAGTGCATCTGAGTAATCTTTTCCTCTGGATGATGGAGAATGTGCGTGTGTGATGACATATGAAAAGTCCCAGGCACATCTATTGATGACAGATCAGAATTACTCCAAAGAGAGATGAGCGCTGTCAGTGCGTCAAAAATGGCACTGCTCTCATTTCTTGACATTACCTGGGGGTACGGAGGCACTGAGTCAAAATTATTATAGTTTGCATTTGTCACTAAGAATAATTGAGCTACTGGCCCTCTCATGAAACTGAATTGCACCTGAATCAAATGGGCAATGTTACTCATAAAGCCCAGCAGGATTTGGCATGTCATTCAAATAAAAGGGACACAAAAAACTGCAGCTCAAACATTTCCCTTCAGCAAAGCTTCCAATGAAGAAGACACAAAAACTTCTAGTAAATACATCAAAGTCTACAGATTACTTTAGCAAACATGAGGGCACTTCTAAAAGTGAAATTAGCAAATCAGGAACACTCGGGAGGGGAAAAAATGTATGTGCTTTGTGTCACTCTGGAAAGAGTTACATTCAAGTATATATACATGTGCAAAACCAGGTTCCCCACAAACAGACTGGACCAGAATCTGGACACTTCACTGAGAAGTCCTAAAACTGCCTGTTTGTCAAATTGCCCTGTTTAACCAGGGCAGCTCCCTCCTCTCAACATGGATACATTTTATACTTCTGGCCCCCATTCCTTCTCTCTGCCGATCCTTCCTACGGGTTCGAATTCTCCCTGCGTATTCCCCGTTAGCTCTTCATCCAACTTCAGTCTTGCCCAGGAAACAGAGCACTACAAAAACCCAGGACAGTAACCCCTTGGCCCAGCTCAACAGCAGCCAGAGCAGCATGTAGCATCATGTGCCTTTGGCCACCTTATATACATGATGGGGTCCATTTTCTTCCACCATGTGCTTTCTAGGGCTTGATTTTGTTTTAGTTTGGGATTTTGGGGGTTTCGGGGGTTTTTTGGTGCTGTTCATGGTTTTGTAGGTGGTTTTTTGGGGAGTGCGTTTATAGAAGAAATTTTTTTCTCTATTCATCTTCCATCTTTTAATTTTGCAGCACTGCTGTTAGAAGATACTGTGATATGATCTTTTTGAAGCCAGTTAAGAGTTACCTTAAAGCCATGAGGGCTTGATCCACATGGCTCATACTAGAAGGCTGTTTTGAGGCTGCTGTGGTTCTAACTCAAGTAATTGGCTTTTCAATTCAGATCAATTGAAGAGCAACACCTTGTCCAGCCCCTGTACAAAGCCTCTGCATTGCTATTTTTCAAAACTAAAATAAAAGGACACAAAAAGAAACAACTACAAACCCAAAGGAGAGACACAAGGTAAACTGCAAACTGAACAGTTACAGCTATCCAAGAAGAGAGAAGCTTGACATAAGAAATTTTACCTGATAATTTTATAATTTCAGGATCTTTGCAGTAATGACAACCAAGCATTAAGCCCATATAAATCCCTGGAGATATTCACTGTTTAACTTCATTATATCCCTAACAAGCAGAAGGGCTCCTTTCCTTTGCATGCAATGCTCAGAAAAGGAGGAAAGTCTCAGGCATTGCTCTTTGAACACTCTACACATTCATTAGTTGGCATTCTGCTTGTTTATCTAATGAGGTGTGCGATAGGCACTGCTGTGCAGGAGAAAAATAACAAATTCAAATACTCTCCCATACATTCTTTGATATATCTCACAGAACTCAAATTTTTCCCCTTCCTCCTAAATTCAGCCCTGAATACTTCTTGTTACAGCTGAAATACTGTTATTTATGAACTAAAATTATTCTTTTCTCTATTTTCCGTACTTTCAGGTTCCATTATCATTAGTACAAATTTGATATACAACTTCCAAATATATTACTTGAATGTCAAACTATTGCTTTTAAAACTATTCTGAACCAAAAGCACACACATTCAACATGACGAAATCCCACAGAGCAAGATTTTTATTACATGTTACTGTGGAATTGCCCATAGCAGTTAATTTATGCCAATATAATCCATTCACATAATTCAGGACCACTGGCATACCTACAGCTAGTTATTTATCTACTGCTTACAGGTACACAGAGTTCCATCTTCAAGTCATTAAGGTGAAATCCAGCACCTTTGAAAATGACTAGATTGTGGTAGAGCATTGACCCATATCCTGCTTACAGTTAAATCCAAGGCAACAGCTCCTGCACACAGATGAAAGGACTGCTTGCAAACCTGAAGGGCTGGCTCATCCTCCTGTCTCATTACACTAACATGGCCAAAACAGTTGTGTTTTCTCTGGTTAGAGACACAAAAGGACGTGCCACATGGCTGGGGCAATGCCAGTGGGGTTTTTCTCCTCTGCCCAAAAGACCCAAGAACTACAGGGAGGAGAGGTGAGACATGAAAAGCAGAGTAGGTAATTCCCCACACTTGGAGCCTCACTCGGATACCTATCTCTGCCACTACACCATGGTATGGAAGAGCAGGCACTCACAAACAGCAAACAAAATGAAAATTAAATATGAGATGACAAGAAAACATTTTTTTATTCCTTTCTTTTCAGGTATTAGAGTTTCAGTCTGAGGGCACAGATACACTTCTAACACAACATTCGGTTCTGGTGTCCTTAAAATTAGAAAGATGTCAGTAAATTGAGGGGAATACAGCAATCAAGAAACAATCAAAAATCTGAAAGAATGGACAGTGATCAAAAATATTTATGCGGGTCTAGACAGCCAGGTGTAGAGAGTATGGCAAATCAATGAGCAAGCATGGTAGGAAATGTGATGACCTCTGCGACGTGTTCTGCAGAGTGCCAGCATGAAGATGGGTGTAATTTTTACACAATGACCCAGGGAAAAATGGCAAGCCATATCCATGTGAAATTAGAGGAGAAGGTATAACTTGACTGAGTATCAGAAATGGAGAAGCCCGTTACACTTTGAGTTAGTCTTCCAGGGAATGGGTAGAGGGCTGATCACATAATCATTTAAAGCCAGGACGGAGAAGCAGTTTAAGTAAAATTAATGGAAAAATTTTGCATTGGCAATGTTACTAACAACTGTGTTTCCTATTGCTAATTCCCATGAGTAAAATGTTAATGAGCAAAATGTTACCTCCCTTTCTCGCTAGTAGCTCAGAGAGCAAAGTTGTAGGTTGAATACAACATTGACAGTTCTCAATGTGACTCAGGGAAAAAATTAAAAGCATAACCCAGTAGTATATTTCAATAGGGTGCAGAATAACAGCAGCAGGGAATTTCAGTTCAAGAGCTTTTTATACATTTGAAGTGACAGCATTGGCGAGGATCTGAAACAGTTCTTCCACCTTCTCACAAATTTTAGCTAATCCTGAATATCACACAATCTGTTTCTTCTTCATGACAGAAAGCAATAGGAAGCATACTGAACTTTTTCTTTTTTTTTTTTTTTTTTGCATTTAGCTGCATTTAGTAGCAGCTCATCTAATAAAGAACAATTTTAAATATATGGGCTGTTCTTGAGCCAAAGAATGCTTCAAGATGCATGACTTTTCATAGAATATTAATTTTATACTATACCCAAACACACCATATTTGAATATTGCCTGGCAGATATTCCTACAGAAAATGCTAAGCAAACTATAGAACAGAAAACAACAGATAACATTAATACCCTACCCCAACATGCAGTTAAGATTTTAAATACCATTTTAATTTGTAAAGATAAAATTTTAAAAACCCTCTACCAGTCTTAATTAGATCTCTGTCTTCTCAAAAAACTAATTACATGTCAGATGAAGCACTGGTTTACGAAGCCCCTGTATTCTTGCAAAGGCAGAGATAGTTCTATTCCCAGCTGTGTCTTGTTATATGCCTCCCAGCAAGAAAAAATGCACACTTTCTCAAAAAGCAATCTGTAACTACAAAGCCTTATAGTCACTGATTTACCTTTCATGTCTGCTGAACCACTACACCTCCAACAGAATCAGCAGGAACCATCAGCAGTTTTGAAAAAAAGGGCTTACAGTCCAGATTTTTAAAATAATTGGTAAACAATAATTGTGCAGAAATGGCAGTTAGAAAACTAAACTGTTCATATTCTCTTGAAAATACCATCAGAACATACCCACCATTTTAGATAATGCAATGTACTCACTAGGGTATAAAAATTTCCATTCTGTTGCAGATTTCAGTAGAAATTTAGGTATCTTAAAAGGGATCTGGCTACCTAATCACCTTTTGTGAGGCCAGCATTTAAATACCTTTGAGAAAGTGGCAAAACAGGACTTATGCTAAGGTACTGAAAATTGATACATGCTTTTTAAAACACACAATGAAATCCTGGTCCCATGAAACTTCATAGGCAAAACTCCCAGGAAAAAAGTGAAGGTTTATCCTTCTGTCTGCTTCTTCATAAGCAAATTTGCAATTAAAAATTGTCAAACTATGTACTCCCTTCATCTCTTCTTACTCTTTGCTCTGACTGCACTATTTAGCATGTTCATCCACCAAAATTATCACTGAAATTTGGAAAGCATCCAGAGGATGAGAAACAACCTATAAAGCATAAGTTTTGTAATCAAGCATTCTATTATTAAGCATTTCTAGTAAGTTTAGAGAATGAAAGCAAACACAGCCAGAAAACTTCTGTCTTCCACTAATGTGAGATTAAGACCAGTAAGCCTTTCACTAACACAGAGCTCTTAATCTGAAGATCTCCTCAGAGCCTTTAATGAAAACAGAGCTATGAAGACTTAGTGTAAAGAAAAATTAGATGGCTTGAAGAGAACCAAACCAAATAACCGACAGGATGAAAGAGAAAGGATCAAACACCGAAGATGGATGTCTCACTGACACCACACACACTTGCAGTGACATGAAGGACTGCTCAGCTAGCAGTGGCCCAGACTCCACAGAAAGCATCAGTGGAAACAGTAATGCAGCTGCAAGTGCTTGTCATCCTGTTTTTATTTGGGCCATTGTACAGAGGAATCTAAACACAGAGATCTAAAAAATCTGATTCAGACATCTACACCTTAAAATCTGGGTCAGTTTTACCAAGACACAGAGCGTCATCTCAGGCATGTCAGGACACACAAAACATACAAACACCAAACTGCAAATAGTTACAAGTAGGAAGAGCCCAAGTAACATAAGTACCAGCACATGTGAAGACTGTTTTTCAAATCTGAGTCTTAGGGTCTTGAGGAAAGAGAATCCACACACAGAAAAAAAAGCCTTCAAGCAATACTGGCACAAGTGGGTGGGTGGGTACACCACATTTCCATCTCAAAAGAATTCCCCTGGAAAAGTTTCAAGCAGACATGGGTGGGTCAAACTGCTCACCTGCTTGCAGGACTGTTTATTACAGAGGCACCAGTGGTGTAAGTCATGCGAGCAGCTGATCAATAAACACCCCCGTCCCTCCCACAGCCCCCTCGGGTGCTGCAAGGTTACTGCAGAGGCTGCTCCTTCCAGAACACAAAACCAGGAACTCAGCTGCAGAGTGATTATAGTTCACTCCATTTTGAAAGGTCACTCACTTTCCATCATCTGATAGCGTCATTAAGCCCAAAAGAAGTGGTATAACCATTTGAAATTATTGCCTGTGGTGAAATGGAACAGTAAAGCAGTACCACTTATTTCCACCAGCAAAATTAAAAGGAAAAATAGCAGCCTTCTTTCACAACAGGACACAAGCAACAGAGGGCCTGAAAAATTTAGCAACATTTTACTGTTTAACAAAATACTTACGGTGATATATTAAGCCACAGGATCTATTACTGTAGGAGAGGCCATGATGTATTAACCAAACCACATTTGAAAACCTTTATCCTATTTTTAAATTATGCTAGACTGTGTGTGACCTGGCCTCACGAAGATCCAGCCACCTGCGGGGGCAGTGCAGTGTTCTCAGCTCCTACTGAGAAGGCTGTGGGAGCATAAGGTTATTTAGTACCTTGCAGGGTAAAATCCTCAGTGCTCAAAGCAAAATTCAAACAAAATTTAGCCTAAATTACTCAGTCAGATCAAAAAGCTTTATTTAACAATATTTAATAACAATGGAGTTAGTAGTAAAAGCAAATAAATGTTAAGCTTTACAAAAAAAACCTAAAAACCCAAACTACAGCCACAACCACCACAAATCACTATTTCACCCCGAGTTACTCATATTCAAAGGGAGCAGAAATAAACCTTTCCTTCCCTCCTCCCCACTTCTGTAGCTGGTGGACCACCACAGGACACACCTCCTGCTCTTGTTCTCAGCTGCATTCTCTCTGGGCCTCTGCATGTGTGGGAACACTATCAAAGGAGCCAGGACAACGCCTTGGTGGGAAAGCCATGGCTGCCCTGTGGGATGGTGGGGCTGCCATCTCTGGGGGGAGTGTAGGGTACACATGGATGTGTAACATCCATGGAATGTGGTCTGGTTGTAAACTTCGCAGTGCTGTGTTGTTGGTTGGGCTTATTGCAGGTATTGGAGGTATTTTCCTGGATGTTCCTGTTTTGTAAGTGGGAAACAAATACTCAGCAATGACACTGAACTGTGTAAGCTCCACAGATAGTCTGTGATAGATAACAAGAGACCTTTTCTGTCACAGGTACAAGATAGAAACCATCCTTCCTCACAGCACATTCTTCAATGACAGCAAAACTATTGTTATCCACAGGGTACCAGTCTTCCACACTGGTTGTCTCCTGCCAAACACAGATACTTTCAATCCCAATTGGTGATTTACTACCTATTTCCCAATGGGTAGGTTGACAGAGCTTTTGCTACAGTTTTTTCAAGTCATCAGAGACACAACCAGAATGTGACATCTACCATCTGCCTACTTTAGCTAGGTATATCCAACCATGAGTACGTTATGCAACAAAAATCCACGTAACACAGACAGCACAGCTTTGCTCCTCTGCACACTGCAAAACCCTGCCACTTCCATTTTTCAAAAGAGTGAAAAGGCCCACATGAAAGCAACTGTGTTTTCAATGAAATAAAGACTTTAAGCTTTACCTTTGGAACACTCCCTATACATTTTTTCCAAATTTGCAGTAAACATCAGGTCACAGCAGCTGATCGTGCAACTGCCACTGCTTCTCAGAGAAAGGGGATTTTACTGCCCTCACATTTGCTAAACTGTCTGCGAAGAGAATCAGATGTGTAGTAACCAGCTCGATTTTTTAAAAGCTTGAAATTTTACTAATGTTATGTCTGTAAACAACATAAGAGACAATGGGAACAAAAAGTAATTCCATTGGGAGAAGAGGTATAGCTATACCTCCTATAATTGGGACAATGCAATCATACAAGCCTTTACTGAACATGAGCACACTTCCACAGCCACCATCCCAACACTGCCAAAAGCTCTACAGCAGCAGCAAAGCCAACGCAGAGCTCACAGATGTAGCAATGCTACAGAAAACTGCTAAGCAAAATCAAAAGAAAAGATCATATGTCACTTTAATCTAAAGTCAAACAAATCCTTTGCTTTATTGAATTTCTTCCATTTCTTTTGAAAACATTTCTTTGACACAGATCACACTGAAATGTGAGAAAGTAAATTGCTCTTGTTTGATATATTTCACTAATGAATTCAGGCTTTAATGAGAAATTACGGTAATTCAAATTCAATCTCTCAAATAATTTGTTGTTCCTCCCCTTCTGTGAATTCGCCGTGTCATTCTAACCTAATGAACATCAGCATAATGCATACTACATCTTTCTAATATCAAAAACACTTGCCTCTGAAAATTATAATTAGAAAGAAATGAAATTACTGGGAAATAACTACATTTCATTTGTTTGATTTGTTTCAAAAATAAAAAGCAGATCCTGCAAGACACTACATTCACTACTGAGTAAGTATAAAAGGAAGTTAATTTAATTTTATGTACTATTTTTACTATATTAGATCAGAAGAGAAACAAAAGTGCAGCATACTGTAAATGTGCCTAATAAAGTAGGCAAACATAGACAGCAACTACTCTCACAATGTATTTCCACCAAGCTGTATTTGTTCTCATCGAAGTACTTGTGCAATTAGAAACTACAGTCTAAACCTAAATGTGAATATGAACAAAAAGGGTACAGCTGATTCAGGCAACTGGAGGTCTAGGCATGTAAAGTATTTAACACAGGATTCCACATTCTTCTCTTCAGGGTCATGCAATCCCTTCAGTGACCTCAGTGGATCTTATGCCCACAGAAAGACAGAATTCTAAGGCAAAAGTTGTTTTGTCTGTTTGCACCCATTCTTTGAAATCCACAGACACAAATTAACCTCCTTTGTTAAGGAAGGAACTGAGAACAACATGCCAGCCCTCTTCTGTAACAGAGGGGCAAGGAGAGGGTATACTTTAACCCAAAGAACATGTGAGACTGGAAAGACATGGAGAGTAGCAATGGGAGCCCTGACATCCATTCCCATGGGGAAAAACTGCTTCCATGTGGCTACAAAGCTGAAGAGTTCTTTCAGAGAGTCAATCGGAGTAACGACAAGCAAACCAATATAGTGTTCTCCCTTTATTGCCCATGATAGCTTAACTAGATACATTTCAGCATTTGTTCACAAGCATAGTGCTTAATTCTAATTGGAGAACAAAAGTTTTCCCACAGCAAATGCTCAATATGCATTGGCTTATTAAATGTCATCATATACACATATTGCTTGTTAATTGGTTGGCAGCTACGAGTGGCAAAAAGGTATCTGATTTTGTTATGCTTACTTATGGTTTTCACATCTTGCTTAACAATCAACTCTTCCTAGCATAATACCTATTGTGTTAGTACAAAGCTCTTTGTTTCTTATACAATGCTTACTGTATCTTCAAGGATGGCCTAAAAATTATAAAGTAGCTAGCCTATATCTACAGAACAAGGTTGTCCAGAACAGAACATTGCTTGATGTTCTACAGACCAGGGTAGTCCTGTTCCTATAAGCAGCTATTCTGAAGCCAAAATTGTTCAACTCCTTTAGGGGCACAGCATAGCCTCGTTGCACAAGAAATTCCTCAGTACAAAGCTTCACAGAGGATCAGGCAAGGGGATGTTTCAGTAAGTGAAAATCCAGCATGAGAAATGCAAGCGAGTTGTCTGCTCTACAAGCCATTAAGAGATCTACCCAAAGGAAAAAGGAGGAAAATAGTTATAATTTTTCCAAATTGGTTTGCACTGAAATCACACTTAATTTAAATAAACTGACACAAGCATTCAAGGAGTTCAGTTCTGCCTAGGAAAAAATGAAAGTAAAAGTTATTAACAGACAGATAAAAACCTATGGAAACAGCCTGATGAGTCAGTACAACTCGGCAGCTGAGGGAGATCTTCACAGCTTTCACACACCATGGACACCTGTGACAAGATCTAGACATGGCAACATGCAGCTCCCTGGGGGTGGGGAAGCCCTGAACAGATGTATTGGAGATGGGGACTCTGGCACTACACTCAGGCTGCTGGCAAGCTGGGTGATCATCTCCATGCACAGTGACACCAGTCAGTGGAGGCAGGCCTGCTCCGACCAAGGGAGTCCCAAGGGAGCCAGGGAGGTCCTGGCTCCATGGCTGGGGGCTGACACCAACATGAGGGCCAGTGGGAGATCACTATCCCCCATCACTATCTTCCAAACTGCAAGGCAGTTTACCGCCAGGGCAGGGGACACTTTATGAGGCTCCTGGGAAATGCACTTGGGAACTCCTGAAGTCTTGCAGTGGTAAAGACCAAAGGTGGGTAAAGGTGGTCTGGAAGGCAACAGAACAGAGGGACAGGGTAAGAGCAACAAGCATGGGAAAACACAGGGACAGGGGAATAAAAGAGGCTGGCCCTGTGTCACCAGAAGTGTTGTTTTCTTGCCCTGCACTGGGTAAGCATGAGAGCCAGCCCCTCATGAGCAGCAAGCTGGCCTAGCTGGTGAGCAGGATGGGGGGATGCTCATGCAGACATGTAGACATGTATCATGCCTGTTGGGAATACGTGCCCAACGTCATGACCAGTTGGACTTGGTGACATCGAGCTGTGCCAGCCTCACCTTTGGCAGGCTACCACAATTGACAACCACTGGCAGACACAGTCTTTGTGATGGAGTTACACAAGTAAGTGTCAACTCCTTATGTGATATCTAAAAAAGAACTATACACCCACCTATATGGTTGAGAAAGAACTATATAGCCAATTGTATATGGTTAAGGATATCCTAACTATAATCCTCACAGCTCACAAGCTTCCAAAAATCAGCTATCATGGTGAGTTAGCCCTGGCTGGATGCCAGGTGCCCACCAACACCTCTCCATCACTCCCCTCCACAAGTGCAGAGGGGAGAGAAAATGTAACAAAAGGTTAATGAGATAAGTACAGGGAGAGAGATTGCTCACCAAATACCATCACGGGAAAAATTTGCATAGGGGAAATTAAATTAATTCTCTTACTAATCAAAATCAGAGCAGGATAATTAAAACAAAATTAAGAACACCTTCCCTCCACCTCTCCCTCCTTCCTGGGGTCTACCTCCTCTCCCTCAATGGTGCAGGGGGAAATGGGAATTACAGTCAGTTCATCACACGTTGCTCCTGCCACTGCTCAGGGAGAGGAGTTCTTCCCCTGGTCCAGGATGGGTCCCTCCCAAGGGATATAATTGTCCATGAACTTCTTTTACATGAGTTCATCCCACGGACAACAGTTCTCTTCTATGGGGTGCAGTCCTTCAAGTCCTTCCTGCTCCAGTGTGGGGTCCCCCACAGGGTCACAGAACCTACCAGAAACCTGCTCCAGCATGGGCTCCTCTCTCCGTGGGTCTGCAGGTCCCCACCTGGACCCTGCTCCTGCAGAGTTTTCCCATGGGGTCACAGCCTACTCCTCTCCCAGGCACCCACTTACTTCACTGCAGCCTTTTTCACAGGCTGCAGGTGGATCTCTGAATACCTGGATTCCTTCATGAACTGCAGGGGCACAGGTGCCTCATCATGGTCTGCATTCCCATGGGGTCACAGCCTACTCCTCTCCCAGGCACCCACTTACTTCACTGCAGCCTTTTTCACAGGCTGCAGGTGGATCTCTGAATACCTGGATTCCTTCATGAACTGCAGGGGCACAGGTGCCTCATCATGGTCTGCACCATGGCTGCAGAGGAATCTCAGCTCTGGCACCTGGCGCTCCTCCTGCCCCTCCTTCTGCAGTGACCTTGGTTTGCAGAGTTGTTCCTCTCACATCTCCTTACTCCTCTCTTCTCTGGCTGCAATTACATCTGTGCAATTAACTTATTTTTCCCCGTCTCACATATCACACAGGTGTTAACACCTTTTCTGATAGGCCCATCTTCGACCAGCAGCACTTTCATCTTGGACTGCTGCCAGCTTCTCACAGAAGTCACCCCTATTTATCTGCCTGTTACCAAAACCTGGCCGTGCAAACCCCATACAGAACGACACAGAAAGCTCTCCAGTGCACAAACTTGGTATCTAACAAAAGTACAAGGTAGTAAAAGGGAAAAACATTAATTCAACAGTAACTGTAGCTTGCCAGAAAAACATGTTTTGGGTGATAAATACTAGTTTCCGGTGGAAAATACTAGTTTGTGGTTGCAGGTTTGTTACTTTACATTCCTCTGAGCCATTAGCACCTTTGAAGAGCTTAGAAAAATAAAAGTGTGGTTTAGTGAGAAACAATGAGGATGAGGTCTGTGCTTTGCAGATCAAATTGATTAACTCCTTTACAAGTGTTTGAGCCTCAAGTTTCCTCTTCCCCGTCTGCAAAATTCTTTGACAATGACAGATAAAATCCCTATGTTTGTTACACATTATATTGAAGCCTTGCACTCCAAAATAAGATACAAATTAAAAGCAGATTAAGTGCTCAAGTTCTCAGATGGCAAACAGCAGCATCCCCAGACATCCCAGCTGATTATATTCTCATGCCAAGAGGCCACCTCATGATTTAGTTGTTGCTAACTTTTCACTTGTGGCAGGAGACTTCTAAAAAACTTCTTGAAAGCTGCGATATGTCAGTCTACATCTCCAAAAGTAAGAGATGTCCCTGGCCGTATCTGACAGAGCTGGGGCTGAGCTGGCAAGCAGGCCCTGTCCTGGCAGACCCACCATGCCACTGCCAGTGGGCTGGGGCAGTGCTTGCAGAGGGGCCTGAGATCATCAGTCTCTGCTGAGGATCAACCCCAGTTTCGTCAAAGCAGACTCAAACCCCAGCAACCTGGCACAGTCCTCGGGTCAGCCGTGTCATACAGCCCCCACAGTGGGAGCCACACCTGAACTGATTGTGACTCCTGGGGACTTTGTGCTGGTTTCCAAGTCAGCTTCTTGCTGTGGCTTCACAGTGGTTCCAAAACAAATAAAATCTGTGCAAGCAGGATCAGACCTCTTGCCTAGCAGATCAATTGACACACAGTTCGCCTGAAGATCAACATTTCTCTAATGTCTGTTGCAAAGCAAAAATACCTCTTCTTGATGACTCATTTTCCACACTGAGAAACGTCCGTGGGTGGGAGAAAAGAAATGAAGCAATTCTATTTTTCTCCTCCTGTCACTAGCAGCTCTCAACTCGAGCATGAAATATAATTGAAGCACTTGCAAGATGTTTCCAGCAAGTGAACTGCACTGTTTTGTTACCACTTTGTCATCATTTTTATCCAGAATCATATTATATTAAAACCATTTCAGCACTGTTGTGCTCACCCTCAGAGTATGACCTTCCAAGCAAAGAGGAAGAAGCGGGGTTTTTACTGCATAACCTATACAAATGTATGGTATGTTATTTGCAAAAAACTCTTTGCTGTTAGTGTTGTGAGTCCAATCACGCCTTAGTTAAGTTAGGATGTCAGTCCCTGTGAATTTAATGAGAATATATTTATCCCATGGGGTTAGACTAAACAGCAGCCTCTCAGAGTAAAGAGTGACTCAGAAAACCTATCTAACGTTGCTGGACTCTCAAACTCTACAGAGCTCAGCAAGGACTTTCTCCTGGCCTAGTTCCCCCATGACACTGTGCTTTGCTTCGAGTGGAGATGAAAGATTATCCCTTTTGTTCTAGATGGGGAAAGGCGTGGGATACTGTCACCTCATATCAGGACAAGTAGGTGATCCCTCTTAGGGAAGGAACAATTTTCACACACTGAGAGCCAGGCAGAAAACAGCCCACAGCTTCTGAACCAGTGTGCCCAAAACAGAAACAGCAGGAAGTGTGGGAAGATTCATCATAAAAGGAGATTTCCTTGCCTCCTCCTCCTCCTTCCCTTGAGCAAGCTGACTCATGGTTTCTCAGCAGCACAGGCACCGAGTCTTTCCCAGCAATGGCAAAGCATTCTGCAGTGACTGTAATGAAATTCTAGTGAGTTGTAAGGGGTGACAGAAAAGCAGAGGTTTTTTGGAAGGCTGGGGTCTAGAAGAAGCTCACTTCAAGGCGGATCAGAAAACTCATCAGACAGTAAGAGGGACTGGTCACTGCTTGCTGTGCTGTACCCCTGTTATTATAAACCTCCAGATGCAGTATGCCTGCAGCAGAACCTGGAGAGCCATGCTGCATCCCACTCTGAGCATCCATTCTGCCACCACCCCTGGGTGCCTCCCTGTTGCCACAGACGGGAGGGGACGAGGCCAGACAAGGGGCAGGCCAGTACACTTTGTTCTTTGCCACCATGGAAGGAGCAGGCATCAAAAAGAAATACTTCTGGGCATGGCAAGAGGCCAAGTTACTCTTTCCACAGAGCAGACTATCCAAACTCAGATTACCCCAAGAGGTAATATGCTTTGTAAGTAAACATAAATCAAGATCTGCTTTATTCTTAGCTTAAGAGGGAAGCCATGTATGCTCATTTACAATGAAACACAAATACACATTATTTTAACTGAAGTGCCTCTTGCTACTTTGAGACAATTTTCTCTAGTGCTTTGCTGTGTTGCAAAGTCACTGTGACAATTCAGGAATTCCTTCCCATGTTCTCTCTTTACTTACTAGATAAACTTATTTATTCATTCAAGTTTAAACATTACACAGCACCAAGTCCATTCTCTGTTAGAACCACTAAAAACACAGGTGTCCAGCTAAACCTGTTCAATAACAAATATTTGACATGGTTCACAGATCTCTGTCTGAGATAGCACAGTCTTTCAGCCTGTGGTTTTACACTTATAAGGGGGAAAGATCAAAATCTGATCATACAAAGAGAGAGGAGAGGTGCTTTCAGGCAGAGACAAAAATGTTCAGAAGCAGCCACAGGTACACCTAAAGAGCAGTGCTTTCAGAGAGCACTTGTGTGAGCAGCCGTGAAGATGGAGACAGAATAATCACTCTCCTGTGTGCATAAACTCCTCAGCCCAGTGACTGCTTATCTGAGTATAGATCTGAAGATACCTTTTCATACTCTTCATCTCTCAAGTCACTACCAAATGCACAGCCATAGCTTACTTACCAGACTTCCCAACATGAGAATAAGCTAGAGACCTCTTACTATATGTGGTCCTAAAAGAGGGTAACACAAAATAGACTGATTGATATCTGTGTGTGATATGATGAAGTAAACAAAAAAAAACAACGAAAAAACAACAAAAAAGAAACAACAAAGGCACATGAGAGGTTCCAAACTGCAACAGTGCATCAGGAGTACTAAGGCTTTAAGTTCACTATATTTCCAACACATCCATAATGTTCTTGAAGTCAAAGCACTGACAGCAGTCATATATGGAGGCTTATTACTCCTGGTGAACCTTTTAATTTCTGAAATCTTGACAAATGCGGGTGCTAAGCCAAGAAAATCTAGTATGAGTTACTATTCTATATTGACCTTACAGAAGAAATTACCCTTTATTTATCTCCTAGGATTAGGAATAAAGCCACAATAAATGGAACACATCCACCACGTAAATCTGTAGTTATAAACACAGACCACACCTGTTTGAGTTTGAGGTACAGAAGTAATAATTAAACCTTTATCCTCTGCTAAACAAGAGATAACTATTTCATGAAGACTGCTAGAACTTGGTGTCACTGGACCACTGTCCAACTACGTCTTCATTTGGGATTCAGATTTCGTATTAACCATGAGTAGCCATAACTCATCTGAAACACTTGCAGGCATAACAAATCTCTCCTTAGTTGAGAACTTCCAAAACAATTTATCACTGAAGAACACTATTTGTCTGCACAAGGTTTAAAGATTTATCATTCTTTCAAGGTATTGTATTATACTTTATTTCTTTTAAGAGCAGGTCAGAACAGAACCCTCCTGCTGCATACAAAAGATCCCCACGTCTGTGTCTCGGAAGGTTTTTTAATCCATTCATGCCCTACACCCCAGCACAAACAAGAGTGGAGAATAGCTGATTTCTCATCCCCTCAATTTCAAACTGATCAGAATGACAATCCTGTACTTTCAGCGATAGCTTGTTACCTCCTTTCCAGAGAGATAAACTTTTCACCCTTGGCACCCCATTTAGATATGGTGAGGTCAGAAGTCTGGCAGAAACATCTTTGCTGATGTGTATTTCACAATGATTAATAGGAGGAAAAGATGGTGGGGGGGGGAAGTCATTGAAAGAAAGAAAGAAAACCAGAAAACCATTGAAAGAAAACCAGAACCCAATGGTAAACACAGCACACAATCCTGTCAGGGTGTTGGAGATTATTTTTAAGATTATAAGTAAAAATCCTTGTCCCTCTCCCCCAGTTCATGCAGGATGTTTAGATGAAGTGCAACACTTGGTTTCATGAGAAGAATTCCAGTTGAGCTCTGCCTGGGCGATCTGGGGCCCCTGTCACCCTCAGCCAGCAAACAGAAGAACACTTGTTTTTCACTTTCCCTACCAATTTAATTCTCGGGATTGAGCAGCCTGAAAAAATACTATTCATATTCCATGCCAATTTGCTTCTCTATCTTGTAAAAAATCCCCATAAAGTGGCAATAAATTCAGGACCACTCTTAACTTAAAAATGTGTAAGTATTATATTTTCAGCATAAAGGTAAAATCTAGTGGCATTGATTTGACAGTTTCTAAAGTCTGGATTTCAAATACAAAATAACATTAGGGAACCATTGCTGGCCATGCAAATAGAACTCTACAGGTTTTGTAGAAAGCAAAGATTTCCAAAGCATTTTTTTAATAGTTCACATTTATGATTTTAAAGTACACATTTACTTATTAAATTATTAAAATTACTTTTGCTAAGGATTCCTGCACCTAAAATTGCATTGCTTTAATATTACTTAGTAATTTTTTTCCTCTTTGCTATGTTATTTTAATCACTTACTAATATACTGACAAACTTAATTTCCTTCTACTATAATGTGACTGTCAAGTTCTCCTTTCCCTCACTCCTCTGTGAAGTCTTTCTTCTTGATTTGCATATCAGATTCTTTCCTTCTTTCCAATTTTCTTCTGCATTTTATTTTCTCACCTTCTCTTTACATCCATTTTCTTTTCTTGTTATGTGCACAGAGCTGTAAAAGGGCTTTAGTTTATTATGCAAAATGGAACGGATTTTAAAACTCCCCATCTTTTATTTAACCAGACAAAATCATGTCTCCAGAAGAACAAAAGACTCCATGAAAAATATACCCTTCATGCAGATGAGTGTTTAATCAAAATGGTAAATATATTACAGCTGAAATATATTTATACGGCCTTAGTGAATCCTAGAAACTGGAGCTGAGAAACCTCATGTCCTTTGTGGCCTGAACAGAGTAAGCATCCCATATTTAACACAGTGTCAGTCTCTCTTGCACAGGATCCATCACCCCAGGCAAACAACCAACCACCCAACCCCACATTTCATTGCAAAGAGATAATAAAAGGAACTCCAGAGGCACAAAAGGCGCAGAAGCCTCACAGAAAACAACGTGCAAAATGTCTTGGGCTGAAATAAGTAATTGAAAATGTTCTGCCTTCAGCTGCCAGAAGACCAAGTGCAAAGGGTGCAGCAGTAGAAGTCCAGGGGTCACCAGAACAGTGATGTTTGTTTGCTTTTGTCATTTCCTTGCCAACAACACCATAAAGAAGAACACATACTCTTAGGCTAGTATCCGAACTGTTTACAAACTTCTGTAATTAGACAATTTATTATTAAAAATCACTTTAAGTGAGTTTTATTACAAAGAGTCTAAATTAAACACTTCTACAATAACATTAACTCAAATAAAAATGAGGCTTCCTGTGTCTCGCACAGATATATGTTTCAAGACTACCTATCCGAGCAAAGCTACAACCTCATTCAATCAAAGTCTCTTACTACGTGAACACACAAATACACAGCAAAACTGAACTAAAATTTGTGGATTTAGATGTGGGTTACTGAAGGCAAACAAGAAGGAAATGGCCATATCAGGACCTGGCAAATAGACAAGGCATATAATGATGTGCCTTTTCTGACTTTAATGTAGGTTCACCCACATACACTGGTCAGATAACTGATCTAGACCTTTCAATTATTTTCCATCCTGCTAGGATACATGACCTATGGGTGACATCAAATTCAGCAGTCATATTCTATGTCCTGGTAGGAGGCACTGAGATGATCTTTTCAAACTCCTGCAGATAATCACTGATAAAGCCTCACTACAGTCTTTAATACCATTGGAGACTAAACAGTGAAAAGAAGTGTGATGGCTTTGCATGACTATTTCTGTACAATAAAAACTGCAAGGCAAGTAGCATCAGTCCTCCACGAGTTTTCAGTCAATGACTGAAAAACAAAAGAGGGTACTTGGCAAAGCAGGACTGACCTAAGTTGTGAGGGAGACCTAGTACTGCTCTGTCCCCTCAGTTTAGTCGGTTCCTCCAAGATTTACCTCAACACCACTGTCACAGGGGACTTTTTTGCCTCTTCATGGGAGGCAAAAACAAAATTTGGCTGAAAACTGCACTTGACAATTAAAATCCTCCCTGGGCTATACTTCCAAGTACTTGAGAGTTTTTACACACAAGCACTAACAGGGATGAGATGCATGAGCCTCATTACAGAACACACAGGTATCAAATTAATATTCTCCCTCTTTTCCTAATTCATACTAGGACACAGAATTACCAATTCCCATTTAAGTGCCAGTGGTAATAATAATAATAATAATAATAATAATAATAATAATAATAATAATAATAATAATAATAATAATAATAATAATAATACTGCAAGAGGAAACTCACCACAGCCTGAGGATACAGAAGGTATAACCCCTAAGATTTTCCACATAGGCTATATTGCTCAAGTAAGGAAATCAAGCACAGAACTTAAATCCCACTGTCTCCATAATAACTGAATTGTATCAGTGCAGAGCTATTAAGGCTATTTAATATAATAATCCCAGAGTTCCAAACAACTTTAACATTTTGCCTACTTACAGATACATTAAAATGGATCCTAGCTAAATAATTGGTTTTGTTACTTTGGAGTCTGTTCATTAGCAGAACCCCTACCTTCTCCATGCATTATTAAAATTCCTTTCTAAATTAATCTTTCTACACATGGAAATATACTAGTGACAAAACTCAAACAGAAGTATACACTGTGTCAACAATGCTAAATTATCTTCATTACAGCAATGCAGGACTGCAAGAAAAACCACAGCACTGCATCATATTATAGAGCATGACAGTCTAAATGGTCCCACTTCAAAAAACAGTCCAGAAATAATGGATTTCAAAGGCAAGAGCACCTATTTAATACAGGCATCTAAAAGACACAAAAAGAGATTTGTACTCCTTGCTTTCTCTAAAATGCAGAGAGATGGGAAAACAGATTATTTTTCCATGAGGAAAACAGAACAATTGAGAAAAGAATGCATGGAGAAAAACACCTTATTTTGAACATTCAGTGTTCAAATAATCAAACACCACAGCCTCAAACATGAGACAGAAAATACAGGAAAGAATAAAATGCTATATTAATTCAAGAAACCTAAAGATTTGTATTAAATAATACACCTTTCAATCAATTCCACTCATTGGAGCATCTGCTATAAGCAAGTAGCTGAAGTTAGAAAGAATACATCTGTGTCACACAGAAACCCTAATTTGAAGATATGCACTGAGAAATGAAGGCATGCCCTTGCAGAAAGACACACACATGTGAAATGAGTCCTGGCTGAGGGCCCAGTCTGCAGCTGGGTACATTGCACTCTTTAATATGCAAAGCAGAAGCTGGTAACCTGTAAATACAAATTCAAGTATAGGTCTATCAGGCATAGTGTGTCGGAGGCAAGTACAAAATACACACCAATGAAAAAAAATGTCAGTGCAGCTTTTTTTTTTTTTTTAGCCTTGTGAGAAAAGGAAGCACTTCTACAGCCATTTTGAAGCTGTGTCTACACTCCATGTATTGAGACTTTCCACCAATGTCTGAAAACTAACTACATAGATTATCAAGTATTCTTACACACTTACACATGTTTTAATTTTATCCTAGTATTCCCATTTTTTATATAAAAGGACACCCATGCTGTTAATCACCACAATAGGTTTTTCATCCAATTTTTATTAGCAGAACCCTGTGCAAGACATACTTTCTTTGAAGTACTGAGAAACTTCTCTCCACAGGCTCTTGCTTCCACCTCTACCTTATGTGGATCCACAGTATATTAAACTATATTATAAATTAGCTCTTACAATGGAACCACCAGGTCCAACAAACAAGACTGTTACACAATGTTAGGGAACACCGAGTTCCTGCATTTACACTATTTGCTTATACCAATAATGGATGGTTCAACAGAAAATGCAAACACTAAGATGCCACACTAATGGCTGCCACTTTTTAAACTGCTTAATTCTTTCAAACTGAGCAGAATAAATTAAATGCAGCCATGAACAAGAAGCTATGACTTTCAGTTACAATCCTTTCATTTAGAAGTCTCTTTCTTTTAATCATATACACTCATCAAAGGTGCAGTTAACAAACATTTACTACCAATTTAACAGGCCCCAACACAATAATCCAAAGCAAAAACCACACTAATCCAAAGTGCAAAGACAAAGATCAGAGTTTATTTTTCAGCCTGAAATAAGATGTCAAGTACCAGGCTCTTCACAGCCATTTCCGAACTGAACAATGAGGTAGAGGTATCTAACCAGGGAGGCCAAGCAAAAACAAAGCAGTGATGAGTGTAGCTTGTGTCTGACAAATTGCAAAAGGAAGAGCAACTATTTGATCTAAGGGAGTATGTTTTTGCAAGAACAAGTGGAGAGATGCTGTTTCACCACCTATAGTGTGGTCAGAAATTGGAAAAGCATCTAATAATTAAAAGGATGGCGTCTAAAACCGTCTCCCAATGTCATCAATTTCTTTCTGGAGATTTATACATTTACCAAGTGGATTACCACAAAAGAGTTGCTCAGAAATAGGTTGGATTCAGTGTTACAGAATCTATTCAATCCTACATTCAAAGCTCCAGCCAGATCTCTCAGCAGTATACATTATCCTCAGGAAGTCCATCTCATTCTCAGCAGTACTATAAGTAGGCAAATCCAAAGCACATCAATAACACATGCCTTCTCCTCTCCCAGTTCTCTCTTCACGTGCCAGTTATCACAATTACCTGCCTAACAAACACAAATAGCTGGAAGTCATAATGCCAGCACTGCGGCCCTACAGTGATTAACATTGAGACTATGAAAATTTTCTGATAGCTAATTCTCACCCTAACAGCTATAACCAGCTATAACCACAGTGGGAGAACTGCTGCTGAATCCTTAACTGGTCTGTGTGCAGCAGGGACGTGCCTGGTCCTGCCGCTGCAGCATGACAGTGAGGGATTGTCTGAACGTGCTCTCTGCACACAGACACGAGCCTGAAGGAGCAGCTGCCACAGCAGGCAGCACATCTCGGGCGTCAGAGCAACCAGAAGGTGTGTGCCTAATGAAATCCAAACCAGACCACAGGGGAGCAAGGCAAGATGCTGCTGGCTTTCCCTGTCAGAAGGCTTACGGCATACAGCTAAGAATGCAATGACAAATATATAAATATAACAGATGAGGCAAAGCAAGCTAAAACCAAGGGAGAATGAAATGTTCTGACTGACAGGGGAGATAAGCAAGCACGGGCAGTGAGTTACACTGCTGCTAAAAGATCTCACAGATGACTAAATATTAGACACCCAAGAGAGCAATTTTGTACTGTGGTTAATTTGACCTAAACACGGGGCTGCCACCAACAAGAGACTCTCCCTTCTCTCCCCTCATAACTCTCACTGTTCCCAAGAACCAGCAACCTATTTAATCTTTCCCCTGTACTGCATCTAATAACTGTGTAGCCATAATCACCAGTTCTCTAGCAAATCAAGGCGTGGTGGAAGTGAAGGTGCATTAACATAGCTGTATACCACTCTTTACCAGGAAGTAATGAAAAAGCTGCCCTTGGGCAGCAGTCTGGGGCTAGGCTGGATTACACACAATGAGAAACCACACTCTGGATCTGCACAGCCTCTGCACCCACATTTCCCTAAATGCTTTGTTCATTTCAACCCTGCATTGGCATTATCTGCCTTAAATTTTCCAATCTGGGGAGCTGTACACATGGGAGACCATCTTGGTTATGAAGATGTTTCCCCCATCTGGTATCAAAACTGCAACAAAAAGATAAAAGATTTCAAGGTGTATCGAGGAATGTCAGAAACCCTGAGAGAATAACTTGCATGCCCACAAGCATGAACTGTGAAATTTTCTTTTTATAAGTCATCGAAAAGCTAAGCCCTGAAATGTCAGGTCCTAAGGTATATATCCACAGAGGTTTAAAGTACCAACTGTATATGAAGTTCGTAGATATTCCCAAAAAAAACCCAAAAAAAAGCAAATGTTGCTCAAGGAAAGACCAAAAAAAAAAAATACAATGATTGCTAGACAGATAAATGAACTACCTTACAATTCTCATAACAGCCACAGCAACAGCAGGCGAGTACAGAGTTCAGCTGGAGAAGCAGAGATCGTCTGGTGCCGAAACTGCAACTGCTCTTAGATATCATAACAATGACAAGTTTTAACAGTCATGGATTTGTATTAACAAAATAAACTAATTAATCTCAGAATACTACTATGAAGTAAAATCAAATTATTCCTGTGCAGTAGTGGTGAAATTGAGGTACTAATTAATACTTAAAACACTATTTTCTGGCCATCAGACATATACTCTAGTCTTCCTTTTTTGAGAACAAATATTTTCGCAACAAACTGAGCTCACCAGACTGATCATTTGGTCTAAGACCACACAAAGGTTAAGGATATGACAGCTGAGAGGCACAAAAAAAAAAGAGAAATAATATTTTACCAATACAGTTGAATACCATATACTACAAAACAGGAACTCTGCTGCTTAGAACAAACTAATCTTTCGGCTAAATCTCAGTTGTGAAGTCGCCATGTAAACAACTACACATCCTCTGTGTTCATCACATTAATTCTGGCAACCCACTATGAGATCTTACCCATACATACCTTTGAAACTGATAATTCCCTTCCTCAAAACTGCAACACAGAGGTATCATCTTCCCCAACAAGTGTTTCAGCCTTCCTTTTAGCCCACAGACCCAGGACCTTTGTGATTCTGTGTGGGGTTTGGTGTGTGGGATGACAATTACTGCAGCTAGAGGAAATGAACACTGCACAGTATTAGGAGTACCCCCTCTCCAAATTTACAGTCTCCACGCAGGCACACAAAACCCAAAGGACAAGACAGCAGAGGCAACGTGCAAGAGACAGAGTGTGAGGAAAAAAAGAGTATCTGCATTGGGCATCTTAAGCCTGTAGTCTTTACAGATTAAAAAATGCATGAAAAACTGCAAGCATGGCAAAAATTGTGAAGAAAGAAGGAGAGGGCACAAGTGAAAACTGAAAATGCTGTCTCCAGTGCTGTGGGTGAATCTGTGTCCATAAAACAGAAGATTTTTGTTCTGCCTTTATGAACTGCCTCTATTTTTATGTCTAACAGCTGCTTTTCACTCTCAAAATATACTGAACTCTGCTCCTTCCACTAAAAGAAGAGAAATAACAACTAGTAATTTGTCAGAGAGAAAAAAATTGCCAACACAGTAATTAAGAGTTAGTAAGTAATGAGCATGGTTACTTCAAAACACAATGGCTTCTCTGATTTCTCTGGAAAAGGTGTTAAGTCTAGAAATAAATAATTTGCAAACAGCATAAAGAGTTCAGGCTGCAATGTTGTATTTTCAGATTTCTGGGGGACTGAGGAGAAGGACACATGGACAGAAGTGCCAAGCTAAAGACAGGCTGAAGCAGGGTTTTCCAGTAGGCCAGCAAGCCCCGAGTTTCAAGCTCAGCCTGGAATCTGGGAAGGTGGTTTATCCATCAGCAAAGAGCCTGACCCTCATTTGAGGCCACGGGATGTTCACAACAGCAAAAAAACCAAGCCAGTCACCCCCTGTATATAATACGGGCTAAATTAAGCAAAACTGAGACAAGAAATCCATGTTGAACCTACCTTCTACTTGCTTTCTCTACCCCTCACTTGACAGCTACTTTTTAAAGGATAAAAATTCCCTAGTGGTGAAGGTCTGGAAACAAATGTTAATCAGCAGTGCAGAGTTTGAGGCACCAGCAGGTGCTCCATGGCCTGTAGGTTCCAAATGTGGGAGGGTAACAACAGAACGGCCATTCCTAGGGAACACAGGAAATTTAAAAAAAGAGTGGCAGCCTCTACAAAACCCAAAAAAGGGCAGAAGCTACTATAATATGACCCAAACACCATCTCCTACTGTCTGTACAGAACCAAGCAGAAGTAACAGCAGCCCTGCAGCTTTCCTTGTTGTGTCCTGGAATCCAACTCACTGTCCTGGTTTACCACTTTCTCACTGCCACCCCCACCACTTTGCTTTTGGAAGAGGATTCAGACCAGTTAAGAGCTGAAGCTAGCACTACATCTGACCTGTTTCTAAAATTCTAAAATCCTCTTCTGAATTAAAGTGCATGGCCAAGAAACTGTTTTTCTGAAAGATTCTGATCTAGCTAGGGACACATGTCAGATACTGCTGGGTCAAAGGTGAGACAATGGTGCATTTCAAAACCACCATGGGTGTCCAGGTAGACTTCTTTATGAAAGACAAGGACAAAATAATAACTTGGGAACATTTCACTTCTTTAAGGAAGATCGGCCGAATCCACATTCTGAGCATCTCTAGGAGATACAATAATCCATTCCTGTTAAAGTATTTCTAACACAATTTTCTATTTGTATTCAAAACAACATTTACAACACAAAATGCCTTCTATGCAGAAAACGTGGCAGTAGAAACAGTTTTCATGAAAGGAGAAGTATTCAATATTGAGAACTACTTTGTAAAGAAAAGCCTTAGCTTCTGTAGGAAGAGTAGCCAAATATCCAGAGATTTTTTTATAAACCCAAAGTCTTGGTAACATATATCTATCCACAGATAGACAGAGGCCACGCTCCCAGCAGAATTTGAGCACTTATGGTTAAATGGGAGAAAGGTTAGGAGTCTAACATTTGGTACAGAAAATACACATCTGGGATTTCTGTGCAAGCAAAGAGCAGACTGAGAGCATGACCATTACACCCTCCCTCCCTTTCAGATACAGCATTCTGCACAGCTGGAACACAGAGCTGCTGCTCTGCCTGCAAATGTGACTACCTGCAGACCCCACTGACCACACAGCTTCAGCAGCAGATTTTTAACCATTTGGAAGGGATGCTGTTAAGAAAAGCACTGGCAGCAGCCACTTAGGTACATCTTATTCCTCTTGCAGAAAACAGGAAACTCTTCAAAGAATAGGAGCTGGGGGGTTGATATTCCCAATGCTGATTTCAGAGATAGATGCTGTCTCTAACCTACAGCCTGTCAGTGCTCTAAAGATGCATATAAGACACTCTTATTTTCTTTAGGAAACATAAACAGATAATGGGACCATATATTTTAATTCTGAAGTGTCTCAGCACTGATGGATTAAATACATGACATTAAAATGTCAATCACCTTTATTTCAGGTGTATTATGTACCTCTGGGTTGCCATTGCTACTGCAAGCCTTGAAGTAAGAAAGAAGATCTGAATTAAATAATATTCTCCCTCAGACATATTCTTTCCTATGTCTGTTGGACAGAAGTGATTGAACATTTAATTTAAAGTGAATCAGTAAAGGAAAATAGCCCCTGGTCACATAAACAAATCCTCTGAAGAATAAAACGCACAAAGATGTCCTCACCTGACTTGATTTCCCTGAACCCAGAGAAGTGCATTTGGTGTTTCATTTCACCACAGTTTAATTTCATGCAGATTTAGTGGCTAAACCTATACGAAACATGAGGGATAGAAATTAAAGCAATCTTAGGAACAGATACAGGTATTTGTTTAACATGATTCAATTGCACTATAAAACATTCTTAGGATTTTATGCAAAAATAGATATGTAGCAAGGGCTCCAATTAAGGACCATTGATCTGCAGTCTAAGATGTGGGAAAGAAAGCACAGAAAATGAAAGAAGTTTCTTCTTTTTGCTTTGTTATAATTCCTTCAAACTTTATTGATTTCAAAGGAAATTGTTCACAATTCACATGCTGTTAGTGAGGGCAGAAAGGGACTTGCTGAGCTGTGAATAATTACCAACTTACTTCCTCCTTTCTGGAGGGAGAAAAGCTTGCAGAAATTCCATTGTCAGTGCAGACTGACACATATCCTAGTAGTTTACATGTTACCTATTCCTTGAATTGTATGTGTGGAAGTATGGTACTGTACCAATTTTGGCTGGGCTCAAGTTAATTTTCTTCACAATAGCTTATACAATGCTGTGTTTTGGGTATGTGACCAGAAGAGACCAGTTCAACTCTTTCACATAGGCTGGAAAGAGACTGCAACAAGGAGATGGCAAAATATCCAAAGGGAATTCGTGTTCCTTGTAAAAATGTTGAAGAACCGTTTGCACAAGAAAGATGTGGGCCTGTTGGAGTGGGTCCAGAGAAGGCCACAAAACTCATCTCAGGGCTAGGAGCACCTCTCATATGAGTACAGGCTGAGGGATTTGAGAGGTCAGCCTAGAGAAGAGAAGGCCCTGGAGAGACCCTGCTGTAGCCTTCCAGTACCTGAATGGGGCCTATAAAAAAGATTGTGATTTTTTACATGGGCAGATAGGGACAGGACAAGGGAGAATGGCTTCAAACTAAAAGACAGTAGGTTTAGATTAGGTACTGGGAAGAAATTCTTCACTGTGAGGGTGGTGAGGCACTGGCACAGATTGCCTAGAGAGGTGGTGAATGCCCCATCCCTGGCAATGTTCAACACCAGGCTGGGTGGGGCTTTGAGTCACCTGGTGTAGAGGGAATTGCCCCTACCCATCTTGGAACAAGATGCTATTTAGGGTCCATTCTAACTCAAATCATTCTATGATTCTGTGATGACCAGTGTTGGTAACACAGGGCTCTTCTAGGGATTTCTGAGCAGAGCTTTTACAGCATCAAGTAAGTGGGGGTGGGCAAGAGTCTAGGAGAGGGCACAGCCAGCATGGTCAACCCCAAGTGACTCTGGCTGGCGCCAGCAAGTGACTGGCAGTGCTGTGTGGGGCTGAGCTGCCCCATGGTGTTCACAGGGACAGCAAAAGGAGCTGTCCTTACTGCTCCTAGCAGTACATGCTGTGAACTTGGATTTCATATAGCAGCACTTCATATAGCAGCATTTCAAGTATTTATGTAAAACTTCCAATACATCCAGATGTGCTTTTCTTATCTCCCTTCTGCATTTTAACTCATGCAGGTCCCAGAACAACTGTGCATCTCCAGCTTTGAAGGAACTTTGAAAATAATTAAGGACAACATCTTTTCAATGATAACCAGTCTTGTTTCAGGTGTTACTTTTGGAATACTGTGACAGCTTTTTTTAAAATACACGTAACAGACCAGCAACAGACCCACACCCCACTGTGGCTCACCACAGTCCCCATGTACTGCTGATACCTTTTCAGGACTACCTAGAAACAGAGGGCAGACAAAATTAAGAGAATAAAAAGCAGTTACACTCATTGAAGGGTCTTCAGGTGCATTTAGAGCAGATAGAGCTCACCCAGGGGCTACACCCAAAAATGGACAGTGGGTCATACCATGGGCTTTCACACTTGCTATAAAGTTTGGGCCATTTGCATATTGCAGGTTAATCTTCCAATTACAGCTTCAGGAAATGAAGTAATTTACCCCAAGTTTGCTCCCCCCAAACTCACTTTTGTTTACATTTCTCGGGGCCTGAGACAGTGAGGTGTCCTTGATCCTAGGCCTAGAGAGGAACTGTTCTGTCTGACCAAAATGGGAAAGGAGCAGCTGACACTCTATATGGATTTTAGAGTTATACACTAAAGAATTGGAGGATAACAAATACATGAAAAGTATAAAAGCTAAAATCCTAAGGCATCACTGCAGGCTTCGTTGTGAACCCTTTTCTGATCATTCCCTGCAGTAACCTGTTATGTGAATAAATTTATGCGAATCTGGATTACAATCCTTACTTAAAATTCCATTGACAGATGTTGCAAACACTACAAATGCTTCAACGTTATGCCTGCAAATATGCAAGTATTTTGTTTTCAGACTGCAAACAAGAAGGTATTTTAATAAGAAACCTATGCTATATACACCCAAATGGTTTTGTATAATTAACTCAATTTTAATTTGTTTGCCTGAAATGAAAATGTTAGTTCAGCCAGGAGTTGGATCTAGTGATTATATCACAGTTTACAATCACACTTACAAGCTATAGGGACACAAATTAATTTAAATCCAATTTTGAATCTAATCATGGCCACCATAAAAAATATCCTACGATTTTATCAAACCATAATGTTTGAGGGGCACTAACTCCAACAGATTATCTTTAGTTTTCTTTTTTAAAAGAAGTAACATCTAAAATGGGCCAATTGTTTTTAAGGAGACTAATGAAGACTGTCTTTTTACCCACATTAAAAAAATACATACTTATCTGACAAACCTGCAGACCTCAAGCTTTTACATCAAGAACTTGATGGCAAGAGGAAGATGATGTTCCAGGTATCAATCCAGACTTCTGTCCCTCATACATACTGATAAAACCTGTTTTATCCTACACAGCAGCACTGAATACATATGTACTTACAGATTCTGATTTTTACTCTATTTTGTTGTTGTGCAGTCCATTTTCTCCCTAAAGTACCATAGTTTATTCTACCCTTTATTCCGAGCCTATTTTAATTGTTTCAATATGGAATGCTACATTTCCTTAGAATGTAACACATTCCTCTCCTTTTTTCTCAAGACTGTTACTTTTCTTTTTCCCTGAGACACCGTCTTTCCTCACATGCTCAAACTGGCATCATTTTCTCTCTGACTCAAGCTCTCACACCTATCTTTCCATTTCCCCTTCCAAATCACATGTTTATCTCCCTGTCGCTCCCTCTGCCCTTTCTACTAACAGCCAGCTATCCTCAGTTCCCTCAGTTTCTCCAGCGCTGTCTCCCGGTTATCCCTGGCTCCCAGTGCAGTGCATACCTGGCTCCCAGTGGGTAAGGCAGCTGCAGCACACCCACCTCAGCACTGGCTTTGTGTGTCTAGCCTGAGCTATGCTCCCAAGCCACGTTTCCAATCTGTGTAGCTGCTGAAAGGTGTGAGGCTGGGCACGAGGCAAGGAAAGATCATTATTCCTGAAACGTCCCAAAGCACTCCAGGAAAGCCAGGGACCCCCCCTGATGTCACCAAACCTTTTCATCTGTAGATTTCGTAATGAGACAACAGCATTCACTGAGCCATGAGCCATTCACCAAAGCTACATTAGGACAAGACTTGCATAATCATATTGTTTTAAAAATTGGTAGAACAGCACTTCTCATCGAGATCCACAGACATTCATGTTGATGCAATGGTACATCACAGCTGTGAAATACAATCTCATCCAGACCTTCTCCTCCATTATCTCTAACCTTTTTAAAACATACCATCAGAGAAGAATAACACACAGCAGAAATAGGTTATAAACCACGCTGTACCAAGGCAGCTTGAGGTGCAGAATGAGATATATAGATTTGGAGATGCACATACTTTACTTGTGTGGGAGGGAAAAATCAACTGTTATTTTTCTTTAATGATTAAATACACCAAGGTTGTGGGTTCAATGCCCATATGGGCCATTCACTTATGAGCTGGACTTGATGATCCTTGTGGGTTGTCTCTTTCAACCCTGAAACTTCTGTGATCTGTCATGGACGAAACATATCTTAGATGTCAAAGGCCTGATGTCACAATTCAGTGGCACCTGAATCCCACACAGAGAGTATGCTGGACATGCACTGTCATTTTACTTAAAACACCACATTACGGCATGAATCTCACTACTGCTTTGTATTAAAAGATGGATTTAGAGCAAAGTTCTGTTGAAAAATACAGGAACCTATGTCGACTGATTCAGTTGAGTTTCACTTCACCAAAAGAACTCTTTAGATGACACAGGAGACAGAAGACTGAATGCTCATTAAGAAGACTTTGACATCTCCACCAAGCACCTATGTCGCTGCTCCAAAGCATTCATCCAAGCAGCCAGCACCCAAGCAGCCTTACACAATTAGTCAAACCCAAAAATCCTTAGAAAAAGATGTAGGGATCCTGAAACCAAAGTTTAGAAAAGGTAAAAGGTAAAAAATGAGAAAGGACCTGGCAATGCAGAGGTTTCAAGAAATTTTTAGGTTTTATTTTCATGCTGGTACAGCCTAATTGTGGGGCTGGATGTGTTGTCTCACAGTTGAGCACCCTGACACCTCTACCGTGGGTACAGATCAGGATCACACACAACTGAATGGAGGGCAACCACTGGAACAAAACGTTTAGTCATGTTGTGAAACAAAAAGGGCCTGCATAGATATCTAATGCTACATGACTCTGGACAGGAGCCAAGTACCTAAATTCCATGGGAGTGCAGGCCTGGCACTTGTCCTGACACAAGCCTGGCAACTTTTCCTACTGGACACCTCAAGATACTCCCTTTGCAAAGCCTCTCCTGACAGTCCCACCCAGAGATGGGTCCCCACCCCATCAGGTCCAGGGCCAGAAAGGCAGAGAAAGGCCAGTACACCTTACAAGACAGATGCTGCAACACCTGAGTAACTTCCACAGTTACTTTACAAATTATTCCAAGGACCAACAAGTGTAAGCTTCCCTGACCCACATGTCCCACTTCCTTTTTACCAGTACACAGGCACCTGCTTGGCTTGTTCACCCATCTTCACTGTCAGTGGAAAATAAAGTCCTAGATTTTATTTTAAAAGATGAATGTTGCTACTATGCAGTTTTGTCAGACACCTCTGCAGGCTCATTTGCCACTTCACTAAATGTAACTGTGAAGCAGCTGGTTATGAAATAATGCAAACTGAATTTCTCAAAATGCTGTTGATGACATTGACCATGTGATAAGGTCAATCTTAATGAAAATTGTATTAAGGAATCAGAGAGTACCTTGAGGCTCTGTAAATAAATATATGTTACCTTTAAATGTAAGGTGGGGGGCGAGGGGGTGGTTAGCTACACAGATGGCCAAGATACACAGACAGATACACTGGGTTAGGTTCTTGGGGTATAAAGCCAGTATCTTTGCTTCAACTTTATGCAGATGATTGCAGCTACAGAAATAATCAAACTATAAATGGGCTTATTTCAAAATTAAATTTGGCCAAAACTTAAATATTTGCCTAAATTACTCCAATAAACTTTGACTGAAAAAAATGGAATAGTAAAGATAAAAAATGACCATATAAATGAAACTAAACTGTGCTTTCTCTTTAGTTAAGCATATGTCATCTCATCAGTTTCCTCTCATAGTCCAGAAGTGGAGATGATCTGGCTAAATGAAGAAACCTTTTATATATTCTATTTCTCAACATACTGATCAGTAGCAAAATGAAAATGTTTCTGTGATAATCTCCTGAAACTGATCAAGTACAGTAACCAAAATCTCAGCAGTTCTGACCAATTGACTTCAAAATTGAAACAATCTAGGTAGGAAAGCCCCAACATCACTCCAGCCCACTCGGCCTACACCTGACCAACCAAGCATTTTTTCAGCACAGTGTATTTTGTAGTTAGTTAATCATAAGCATATTGCAATCATTAGACATTCAAATCACTGAAGTCTGGGAGCTGCAAAGGATTCTCACTCAGTCAGTAGCAGCTCATGTCCCCATCACTGGCATAATGTGCCACTGCAGAGCTAAGGGCTGCACCCAACAAGGAACTTAAGGATATTAGGGGCAGAACACTCAACTGTTTTATCTATCTGAGCCTTGAATACAAATCAATCAGATGCATAAAATACTACTTTTTGAATTTTAGTTAGAAAATTTGAATAAAGTGTGGTATTATTCATACTCAGCCCTTCAGATTAAAATAATACAAAACCTGGTGTTGTCCCTTAATACTACTATAGTATGTAATACATCCGTCTTCAAACTCTTGCCATAATTATTTACTGCCATTAAAAATAAATTACAAACAGCTCAAAGAACATAAGAGGTAAACAGATAATGAGAAAACTAATATTTTCATTGTCCTTATTGTCATTGAACATATATTAATCATAGAGGAAAGCACATCTTACTCTGTCTGTGCCGTGTAATACAATCTCTTTAATAAAGATCCCTTCCCTCACACAAGCAGGCTTACACCTTAAACTGGTGTAACAGAGCTGAATATGGACCTGTGGTCTTTCTTTGCCCTACTTCCTCCTGATTTCACTTCTGAAGTCCTTCATGCAACAGCAGCAGCAACGAAAAGGAAACCGTGAACCTCTTCCTGTGACAAGGAAGAGGATCTACCACCTTCAGTCACATATTAGCAACACCCTAAGCAATGTTGCAGAACCTCTGTCAGCCTCAGGGCCACTGTGACAACTTAGCAGGGAAATGAAAGGTAAAACTCATTTGCACGGGTATTTAAAAAAACACACAGAACTGAACCAGAAAAAAAGGAAAGGGGAAAAAACTTATTATAAAGAGCTCACATGTATTCAGATCTATAAATCCTCTGAGAAAGGACGGAATGCTGACGAGAAAGCTGACACCACTTGCCAAAAATCAGTGTGTGTGTGCGCACTGGGTATGGTCTGGAGCGGCTGCATACGCTGCAGGTTGGTTCATGCTAGATTATTGCATAAAATTAGCAATGCCAAAGAGATACTTCCTGCGCAGTTCCTCTTCAGTAGCAAATATTTTATGCTTAACTTGAAGGACTCCAAGACCTCTGGGAAGCAGAGGCATTAAAAAAGGTCTGTGATCCTTTTTCTTCCCAGATTTCACTGCTACTGAGCTTACTTCTATTTGCCTGGCAAGCTTTTTGCTGACAAGAAAAGGTTTCCCCCAGCCTCAATATTATTTCTTAGAAGTTAATTGTTTATTTTACCTGACCCAACTTCCACTAAAACTGCCCTGCTATTTTGCTGTTTGCCAGTCCTTAAGCCCCACTTGCCCTGAGAGTGGAGGAGAGCAGCCTTTTGAAGGGCAGGCTGCTGGGGCAGACTGCCAGGCTCTGTCCCACAGACAGCAGAGCTCACCTGGGGTGGGTGGCCCTCTGTCCTGCTCTGAAAGCTCTGAAAAACAGCCCCTGCAGGTGGATCCCAGGGCACGGAGGTGTGACAGAGCAGCCTTCGGGGGCGGTGTACCACAGGAGGTTCGCACGGCTGGGCAGGGCACGGTGCGCGGCTCACCCTTCCCGCTGCACCCACTGGCACACGCCCCCGGCAGATCTCCTGGGCACTGCAGGTCCTGAGTGCTGAGAGCACACCTCATCCACACTCTGCCTTTGGGGCTGGTGATCTGCACAACAGGCAAACCTGGTTTTCAAGCCTGACCCTTAAAAAAATCACAGACACACCCAAGGTGTCCCATTCACGCTAGTGGAACTCCACTATCAGGACTCCATTAACAGGACAAGTAACTCACCTGTGATTTATACTATTATAAATCAAAGCAGAATCCAACCAAGGAAAAGCTCAAACATGACAGAGAGCAAAAAGTCACCATCAAGCAGTCCTATTACTGACCAAATACATGAAAAAAAAACACTGCCATGATCGCCAAAGTGAGCACTGAGTGAACACGCTCATGTTCAAAGTGACAATTGAGAGCACCATGTACCTAATGAACCGTGCATTGTTATATACTGGTAGAAATATCAGATTTCCTTTATTTAGGGGAACAGAATTTAAAAATAGTTACTGGAGAGAGACTCACAAAGGTCCACAGATGTTGCTTGTTAAACAGTAAGTAGCCTGTAATATGAAGAATGGGAAACTATGTAGGCAACACTGGGTTTAGTTCCTTTGCCATTTTATTTTACATTTTCTATAATGCTAAGAGCATGCAACTTCTACTGGTTCAAGCTAAAATTCACTCTTACACCTGTGCAGCATCTACAGTTAAAGATCTGAAATACATACCACTTCTGAACATCTCTGTTTAGACTTACTTAGGTACAACGGAAATCACAAAAACACCCCAGCTTAAAAAGACTTTTAAATCTAAACCAGCAAACAACTCAGGCAGCAGCTGCAATTATTTCAGCAGTGATTTTTCATGTTTTTTTTCCTCGGCACACAGCAACGAACAGGTGCATCTGTTATTCTGGTGAAACTTCCAAAGAACTGAAACAAGTGTTTCAGAATCTATATCTAAACTGAAAAGAACTGGGAGATGTGTGGTCTAGAGCTGCTCCATGCTGTTAACCTTCATGGCACACTTGTGTAATGCCAACTGTTTCACGTTTATCTGCTTCAACAATACGAGCACAACAACCAGAAGTTTTTGTCAGAATAAATCATTACACACAACACTTCTGGAAAACAAAAGGCTATAAGGAAGGAGGTGGAAAATGACAAGTTGGGAAGAAATAGGAAGACAATTGCAAGGAGATTATGCTCCCCCGTAGCACAGACAAAATGTAAATAGCCAGAGTTGGTGTCAAACTTTCTCTAGTTTCTTCTGCAGACTGAAGTCACCATTGCTGCCCAAGGGGGAGCACAGAGGCGGTATTTTCTGTGGGGTAAGGTCTTCCTTGTGTCAGAGGTATCCCGTGGGACCACCAACATTACAAACAAACTGGTCAGTGCTTTGCCAAGCTCAGCTTAGCACTGAAAACAAAAAAAGAGACCACTGTGGTATTTGGCCTTTGCCTACAAGTTGCACCACACACTGACCTCAAACGATACTCAAACACCACACTGCTGAGAACACTTTGTTGTGTGGGAGAGCACATCTCTGCACCATTTTGGTCCTCCTCATTTCAATACAAGCCATTCCTAAAAACTATATTTTTTTATCTCACTTTATCAGCCTTGACACAACTTGTCTTTACTTGTCACCTAAAATGCAAACACAAATAATGTGTAATTCACCTCGGTATATAACCAATCATGCATATACTAAACTTTTCTATTAAAAGTCAAAGAAGATAGCATTTATATTTAGCTTTGCTCTATTTACACTCCCTTAACAAGATGAATATAATTATAGACAGGCCCGCAATGCTGTAAGTTGGCATGACTTCACCAAATTCCATGGCAATTTGTCAATTTAAATTAGCTGAGAATATGATAATAATGTTATATCACAAAAAGTACAACAGAGAAGTTAACTTGGGACAAAATAAAGATAGGAATATGCTGTAAGCAGCAACAAGAAGGACAAAATGCTCACTAATGCTACCAATTTATGATGATCTGCTCAGTACTTACATCAAAAGTTCTGCAACTTACATACACTGACATATGCTGGAAATGTGCTTTGGAAATTGCCATGCCACACAAGACAGGCCACCTTTCACCGTGGTTTTCCAGTCAAAGACTTGACTCACTGTCCTGCTGGCTCTTTATGCCTTTTTAATAGGTGAAACAAGTAAAGACTGTAGCCACCTTTTCTTGACCCCAAATGGTGACTGATTTATGCCCTCCATAAAACCAACACCTCTAGTAATTTTTATCCTCATTTAACTACAACTCCTGTTCTTTTTACAGACAGCAATGCCTAATCCTTAGGAGCCCACTGGGAGGCCAGCATCTTCCAGACATCCATGTCTGCCTTGAAGCCAGACAGTGCTAGATATAGAAAGTATTTACCCGACATAACTCTTTGTGTTTGCTGCCCTTGGCAAAGGTCAGCTTTTTTCTGAACTGCAGAATGAATGTGTTTCTTCATGCCTTAAATGAAGGCATACATTTTAGTGAAGTAATATTTTTAATATCTAATAATTGATAATTAAACATAGAAACAGCATAATAAGCAATTATTCATCACAAGAGGGACAATCCATAACAAGTAAATGATTATGAGTGGGATGTAAATTCAGGTACAAAAAGAACCTGGAGTCTCCCTGTACTTGCTTCCTCCCCATCTGTGATTCACAGGGAAACTGAGATTCTTCTAATTCACTCTATCAAGCTAAAACCAAAGAAGTATTAGAATCACTCACAATTCATCATTTAAAAATAGAATAACGAAATGAACAAACAAAATGCAACAGCTAAAACATGGAATTGTAAATGTCCTTAGATTACACAGCTGACCTGGTAAAAACTGACCTGGTAGGTGCTAACTCCATGTAATTTTACTTAATACTTTAATCAACACTGAAGTTTTCTGTAACAATTCCATTAACAGCCAAATCTGGCACAGAGAACACGTAGAAAGCAGGGCTGTACACCAAAGGCAAAGGCTATGTGCCTCCTGTTGCCACCTAAACATGTCCAATTTCACTATTCTTGTCACCCACTGATAAAACAGTAGTCCTTCAGCATGAGCCTACAAAATCCTAGTAGTGAAATTTTATGCCAAGTCTAACAGGCTTGCTCTACAGAATGGTTAAAAGTCTTCACAGCAAAATAACGCTTTAGCATTATACTTTCTTAAAAGAGCAGAATTGGTATGTTCAGTTTTCAGCAGTAACTCTACTACAGCTACAACCATGTATGAAAGAGTTCATGTAATATTAATAGAACTGCATTAAAACAATAAACTACTTTACATTAAGTCCCTGCCTCTAATGGAAGGCTATTGATAGTGCCTGTAACTGCTGCACTGTGGCATAAACCAAGTAAGTTTTCCAGAAGTTTTTAATACCTCAAGGGTCATGGTTTTTTTAGTGTGAAATACAATAAAACCTTTTTTTTCTATGTTTCCATTGTTTTGCAAAAATATATATTGAAATGACCAGATTTCACAGAGTTTAAATATAGACAAAACCAAGATGATCCTTTTAGTTTTTTTCACTGAATAGTCCTTGAGAAGAAACAATTTCTCTTTCAACTAATGGGTTATACCTACAAAAAAAAACTTGAACCATTTTCAGACTCAGCTTAAGAATTGATTCTGATTCTGACTGAATGACAGGTAGAAAGGCTTTTCATGTGGCCCAGCAGATTACAGTCTTAAAAGATGACCCTGTGACAACCAGGTTTTCAGATGCTAAGGCTAAAAAGACAGAGGAGGAGCATGAGTTTGACAACTGGCCATCTGTCCGTGCCCTCAGCAGCACTAGCAACCTGGTAAGCATGCATGAAACACAGTTTTTTCCCTTGGATAGACTGCAGCTCTCCAGCCACCCACAAAAGTACTTAAAAATGAGAAAACATCTGCAAAGATGACAGAAAACAGAACTCTGGTCTTCAGAGTTTTTCCTACTCAGATGAAAAAAATCACTGAAGCTGCCGTTCACTGTGAGTAGTCAGCACAAAATCAAATACTCAGTAGTATCACTGTGCACACAAGTGAGCCTCATCACATCAGCAGAACTACTCTAGACTCGGAGCTGTAAATCAGATCAAGAAGTTGACTATCAACACCTACTTTTATTACAGTGAGATGCTTCCTGGTTTCAACACCTTTATCAGCTCCAGACTGACAGAAGAGCACTTTAATTATTTTAATATTTTACTGTATGTGTGACTATTCTGGGGTGAGAACTTCCTATCCAAGGTGACGTTTTAAGCATTAAGGAAGAAGAATAAGCAAGAATGAGTGATTACACACACACACACACACACACACACACACACAATACGTAATTTGCTGAAAGCTAACAACCTGAAATATTGTGTCTAATCCATAGCCTATTTTTCCTACTTGAGAGCAACCAGTGTCTGCCACAAACACCTTACAACTTTTTGGGTAGAAACATGACAGCTTAATGGCGCAAAGTAATCCTATCTTCTAGCTTGGCTCTTTATGTGAAAAATTCTCTAAAAGCTTAAAATGGAACACTTATTTAAAGCAACAAGATTTGAAGATAGCAACCTGCTCAAGATGAATGCAGAATGCTACCCAATCTGAAAGGAACTTATCCTCTAATTACATACTACTTTCTACAAATGGTATATGACCATTTTTTGCACTCTGTTTTGGCAAACAGTACATTTCATTATCCAGGTGACATGGCGTTGTCCTTTTTATTTCTGATCAATGCCTTGAGGCTGGAAGGAAACATCTGAAGGGCTAGCTAGTTTCTTTGAGCTTCCTCTTTGCCTTCAATTCCTGGGTCCAGACAGGCTCCCACTGAGCATTACAGACCTCTCCCTTGGAGCAATTCATTTCCACCCTCATTTCCAGGATATGCCACCATCTTCTGCAACAGACAGGAGAAGACAGGGAAGGCTCATGCAGTTCCTCTGTCATCAAGCAAGCTACAGAAAGCTGCTCACCTGCCAGCACTGGACCAGGGCTGTTTTCTGCCTGCTGCCTTGCATGAGCACGTCCAAGACCATGGCTTACTTGGATGCCCTAGCAGTGGGGGAATACAATTTCTGATGGGAAACTCCCAGGAGAACTCTGACTTGTAAAAGAAACAATTGCCCCCGTTCCTCACTCAAGGCTCTTTCTTGCTCTTCCTCCCATAGAAGAGGGATGGATGCTGTCTTGTGTGAGCATGCAGAAGGCTCTCAGGGGAAGGAGACAAGGTACAGGTTAATTCTGTACCTTGTTCGGGCTCTCTTCTTTCAGTAAGATTTTCTCGCTACTGCTACATGGGACAATAGGTTTACCCTTATGAGTCAATTTTATGATGTTAAAAAGGAGCTCCTTTTCCTCAGATGAGGCATATTCCATTAAACACCTGCAAAAATCTTCACCCTCTTGTAGGAGGACATGAATTGTCCTCTTCCACGTGATTTATTTAATGCCAAAGCAGAATTATACATTGGAGTTTTTTTAGATTTACTCACATTTCATCCCTTTCTTAGTTTTAATTTTATGTGAACTCTCCCACCAAGTTTAAATTTACTTTCACTCTAGGTGCTGAAACTCTTTTGACTCAGGAGTGGTTAGACTCTGACTCAAATGAGAACTCACGTTCTACACGGTAAGTAATCCATGGGAAAAATATGCCAATATGTATCTTCAACTCTTTTTTTATGAGCAATGAAATATAAGGGAAATTAGTAGGGACTAACAGGAAAAGCAGAAATGGCATTAGTCCCAATATAGAGAAAAATGATCTAATTAATTTTGGCAGAGTGAAGTCTGCTTTCAAATTTATTTGTCTTACCACATTAACACTTTAACAGTGACAGCCTACAGGTTTATTTTTAGATACTAATATGTTAAAATATGTGATGAAAGTAGAGAAAGAAGTTACTGACATTCAAGCACTCTCCTCAACTCTGTGCTGGAAAACCATTCAAAAAACAGTGCATAAATCTGTATGCAGGCAAAAACACCTGCAACAAAAATTGTGACGCTTTTAAAAAGTGCTAAACAACCTCTGTTAATACCAAGACTGCTATGTGGTGTGGCAGCTTGACACTTCTCAAAACTAGACCATTAATTTAAATGCCGAAAACCACATTTTTCTCACTGAAGAGGTTTACAATTTAAAGTAGTTGTTTTTAGTGTTGGTACAGTAGGCAGCTGAAAGAGGACAGTAACTTGCTTCTCCAGACCTGAACAGGATCTCCACAAGACCATGCTCTCCCTGAAGTGTGTGTTTTTTACATGATGCAGTGGTGGGGACAGAGCTCATTTCAAACACTTTTTAATAGCAATGCAAGAAGGAGCTGTCAGACACAAACCCAACAAAATAAGGCAATCTCAGTAACACCCTGAGTAGAATGGTGGTGGTGATTTTGCTTTTCACAGCCCTTTAGCACTGCACTGAATGATGCCCTTTCAGTACTGTGTCCTACTAGATCTCTTTCTAGGATGAGCAATTTGTTAAATCACACTTCTGAACTTCTTGCAGCATTTACCAAAACCATCTACAGGAATGTATGAATAGGTTTCATGTATATACTGCACACAGACAATATTAGAAGTAGTCTGAAGTTAGAATGAAGGTACATTAACAGAAGCTCATAGAATGGAAAACTTGCCTTAGATTTTAAAACTGAAGTTTTAGTAATGCCTGACCCAAAACTGCTTTTTTTAAGTACCCAAGGCTGTATTCAACATTACCCTATCTACAGAATCTTTAGTGAAAGAATAAAAATCACAATTCTTGCTGCCATGTTATAGCTAAACTAGATTCCCATCTCATACCAGAAACTTCTCTCTCATGGAAAGAGTGTAGGAAATGGTGTAGTAACAGCAAAAAATGTTAAGCCATGTTTGATAGGAAGTTCAAAATTGAATGATGTAGAAATTTCCAGGTACTTTGAAACAGCAATAAACAGATGGCTAGGTAAAAGCTGTGTATCTAGTTTTCACCCCTCTCTTACTGTAAGAGTAGATTTTAGGAATGTAATTACCTACTTAATAACCTGAACATTAAGTTAAACACAGCCATCAGCACCAGGAGATGAACTGTGCTTGCACCAGCCCTTCCTAGGCTCTGCATAAAACCAATTACACCTAAACTAAAACCAATCAGGGCAATGGAATCCATTAAAATCAAGTTCTCACCTTCATAAGTCATACTTTCACAAGCACTTTTATCTTATGTAAGCTACCACTGTTTCCAAAAGGATCTGTCCAACCTTCCCCTTCTAGTCCTTGCACAGCCAGCGAGCACAGCGCCACATAACCAACCTGACTGAGGAGCTGAGTCCAATCCAAAAGACACTGGTCTTGAACTACATTATTTTGGAAATACAGAAAACCAACCAAACAAATGTGTTTCATTTTGGTATTTTCTGATAGACACAATTATATGTTTTTGTTTAAAAACTGTTTTTCAGTATTCCCTTTCTCCCTGCATTTTAAACAAATTGAACACATATCATTTGTCCCAAACACGTTTTTCTTTACAACTTTGTGAACCAAAGACTTCAGTGTTACCAGAGTTACCCCAGAATTTCAAAATTCTTCACCAAATGGAATCTCTCATGTAGGCAGTTTTATAAATCCACAGAAGCAGCAATAGAGCATACCATAAAAGGGGAGAAAAAGGTTATCTGTACCTATTTATTGTCAAGTTTAAACACCTGGTGGATATAATATGCTAGTACTTCAGACAGTGTTTCATCTCTAGCTATAAAGTTACAAGCAATTTAGTCACTCTTTCAGTGGCACAGTTCCCTACCTGTGAAATGCTTCACAACTACAGCAAAATAAAGTAACTCATCATTATACATGAGAGTGTCTGATACTACAATAACCTCCTGAATAAAACACACAAAGCTAAACATTCAAAATGAAAACCATGCAAGATAACAAACTGTCATTATTTTAAGCAAAAACAAACAAATACTTCGGACTAAAATTTCCTTGCTTTCTCAGAACTGCCGCTGTTACAATCACTGTGCTGAAGTACGGAAGGCAGAACGTAAGTCCACCGCATGAACAGGAGATGAGGACTTTGCTGGCAAAATTAATCTGTATGTTCAGGTGTTATCTAGTTGCAATATGCTGCAGTATTAGATCTCATTATTAGTTCTCATGCACAACCTTGTCGTCATTGTCCTTCACTGCCAATGAGAGTTAAGAACGTATTTGAATGAAGAAGTATTTCAGGACTGATATGATGTCCTTGTTTAGCCTCAGGGAAAAAAAAAAAGCAGGATGAGAAAATACTAAAGAGAAAATATCTTTTTTCAGGACAACCAAGCACTCCTTCTATGTAAAGCATGTCAAATGACATATAAAGTGAAAACAACTTCAGGGCAGCATGCATTTTTATCTGAAAGATGACAGATCAGCAGATCTGTTCAGTCTGCATGGCTTCTGGAGGAACAGTGTTTGATACAGGGATAGAAAAAGAAAACCAGAGATTCTTTTAAAATGGAGAACGCCACACGTTCACAATTTAATATCTGGTTTAGATCCTGCAGGAAAAAAACCCCAAAAACATAAAAAATATACTAATTTTTAAATTTTCTTCTAGATATAAAGGAGAGTAAATCTTGCACAGTCACAGCACCTGAATGAACACCTCTTTTTTTAAGAATCAACCTACTTATTGCTTTCTGACAATGAAATAAAAAAATATTAAATTGATAAACAACCTGCCCTCTGTTTAGTGCCCACATTATGCACAAAGACATGCCTTTACTAATAAATTGCTAATTACAACCTTCCCGAAACAGGTCACATCTCTGCAGTGACAAACAAATCTAGCAATTTGGAAGCATGAACACAATGCATTAAGGAATACAGTCTAAAGGATTGTCTGAACTACTACTACTTTACTATGGGATTACATGTTAACTCCACATAAGCAATAACAAATGTCCTCTGTATCAGGCTTATCTATTTGGATGGATCTGCAGCATGCTTATGTACTACCTTAATATTTCAAAAGTGCAGGGAGAGGCTGTGCAATCAATCCAAGCAACAAGGGGAAAATCAGATAAAGTCTGAGAAGCTGGTCCCAAGAAAAAAAATCTCACACAGACAAACTTAGCAGTTTGAAGAAAAAAAGCCAGAAATAAACCTTAGGTCTTCATAATAACTGAAATAATACTGGTACACTGACTTCCATGGACTTACCCCAATGTACTGCAAATCTAGCTCTGGATTTATAAATTAAGATCACTGATAAACAAATATAATGGGCACTAGAGGCAACTACAATATGCTGAGGAAAACCCAGAGAGATATTTAACTTGCTAGTATTGCCATTTGCCAAAGAATGCTGCTTCTCAAACAGATTGCCTTCTTTCAAGGGCTTCTGCTCTTCTGTGTAACCACTGTGGCTAAACCAAGGCCATATTACACACTGACCTAAAAAAAATATTTAAAGGAAACAATGAAAAATTCAGTGAAAAATTCTTAGTTCCAGGCATGGCTAATATTGACTACTAAAATACTGTAATCTTCCTTACACACCACTTCTATTCTTATTCATTCAGACAGTTTCTTGGTTTGAACACCCATTCAGTGAACACCCATTCCTCTGCCCATTACTCTAATGCTTGTGCTCCTGTGGACTGGAAAAACAAAAGTTATTGGGCTGAGTATCTGAAGCAAGTGAACAAGGCCTGTTGGCTGAGGAGTCCATGACCATGATCTGAAAGAGGCTCTATCATTTTGGGACGGCTCTTGAGTGCAATAATCAAAATAATGGTACTACCACTCGGGAAGTGAACAGCTGCAGCAGTGTCAGCAAGAAAAAACCCATACCCAAAGGCCAAAAAGAAGGTCCTAGGATGACCTTGTGCTCTCCTAAACTGTTACCATGTATAAGTCACTGCTGTTGACCTTGACCTGGAGGCTTGCCCGAATGCTGCACACATCACAGTGTAGCTGCTGCTCCATGAGAACCTCCTCGAAGAAGAAACCACTCCCACACCTTTGATGTAAGAAGCTGAAGTTTTGCTCTGGATAGCTTTCATTTTACACACTTTATGTGTATGAGAGCTTACTGCCGTAAGCCTGCTGCTCAGTCCACCACTGTACACCAAGAATATCACAAAACAACTTCCTAAATCACAATACAAACAAGGAGGGAACGCAGAGAACAAGAAACCCTTCTCTAAAAGGATGTTTTTAAAATGTGCTTCAAATGTGAAAAGGAAAGTGGAATTTGAGCGTGCTCTATGTAACAACCCATTTACAACAATTTCCGTAAGCATTACAATTGTTTCTCAATTGTGTTTGAGATCTCATCAAGGTCCTGAGACTGGTTTTCAGTCACCAATTTCCTAAGCAAATGCTGACCCCTGTTAAAATTCAAGGCTGGGGAACATAAGGCCCTCTTCCTTTTCTCATTGAGCAAGTGCCAACACTTTGTTTCAACATTGATGAACCAGTTTCTTTGCCATCAGTTATGCCCTTAGGCTTTTCATTCTATTCACCTCAGAAAATGGAAACAATAGACAGGTTCAACTTCCTGTTTTCCTGCTACTATATTTGGTTTAGAGAACAGCTCAAAGTAACTTTCAAATTCAACCACTTTAGCTAAATGATAGTGTCTCAGTTAAATAGTTTTTACTGTATGGATTCAAAAGAATCTACTCCACAGTAGGTACAGTAAAGAAAAGCACACCTTTATTGACACCAAGAGAACATGCAGGGGTTAGCACCTCCATATGCATGTCTGTCTGTGGCTCATTTTACACACACTTTTATACTTCTACAATTCTGGCATCCACCCTTTTTTGTTTGCTTATCTAAAAGATACAGTTTTAAGGGCTGGGATCTTACATAACTTGTGGTTTCATTGTCTTAGGGCTACAAACATGGTAGATAGTTCCTATCATATTAATCACATTTATCTAATTGGTACTATGCTTTGCTATGACTGTGCTTTATCGATTACATTCTTCTCTTTTCTATCTATTAAAACAAAACTTATGATTTTGCATTTTTCTAGCCATTCAAGACAGTTAACATGCCTCTCCCTTCTTATCACCTTAGCCCACCAGGGCTAAGAAGTGATTGCAGAAGTGATGATAGTTAAGCAGTCACGTTGCCCTGATTTTTCAGCCTTCTGATGTTTTCATTTCTGTGACAGAGTTTCTCACACTGGTTCATGGCACATGTTTTCTTAACTGTCTTTTTGTTTTTCATTCCTTTCTCCGTGGCAGAGAAAGTTTGATAAACCTCTTCCTTGACCGGTGTAGTTGGAGAGGTGGTAACCTCATCCTTCAATCCACAGTCGTTCCCAAAACTCTACATAAATATAACTATAAATAAACCTTGGGTCTTTCCCTGCCTAGAGAAGAGCTGTGTCTGTGTCATTCTTGTCATGCTCTAGCACGACAGTCACACCTTTAAGGTTTTGTGAATTCATACCTATGCTAAGGTGCTTATGTCAAGTGAGGCCTCTGTTTCAGTATCAATGCTTTCGGAACTGTCTTAAAACCACACCAAAACAAAGCATATATTAAAATACTGAAGGCAAAAGTATACTATGAGCAACCTAAAAATATATTGGTTTTCAGCTATGAGGTGAAATATTCTACGTCACTGAAAATGAGAGAAGTTGTCCTTTCCTTTAGTAGGAAGTGGTAAGGTAGTGAGGTGGGAAAGCATTTTTCTGAGCATCCCTGGAGCCTGGGGACCATCTGGGTGTCTAGTCCTACAGCCAGATCCCAAAGTATGCACAGAGGGAGCATTGATGGCTGTGGGAGTGCTGCCTCCACTGACAGGTTCACTTGCAAAGAACACAAAAGAATGCAGTACTTTAACGTGATGTACCCTGCAAAAGAAAAATAACTGACAAAGATACCAGAGTAACCGAATTATTTTTAAAAAAGGAACCAAAAATTAATGCAAATCTTATTGCTACATCAAATTTTTAAAATCTAGCCAGAAGAGACCAACTTACCATTTACTTTTAGCACCTTATTAAGTAAATGATAACTAACAACCATGAAAAGGAGAAAAATGTGTTCAAGTTTTTACATATATTTCCTTTTGAAAAATAACAAGTACAACAAATGCTGAAATATATTTTGAAAATGTGTACAGGTACAATTCAATTTATCCTGGATCCACTTGGATCCACTTAAAAACAGCTTGGATCCACTTTAAAATAATATTTAAACATTCAATACAACATTTTAGCCTTCTAGGTTATACTGACATTTCATTTAATGTCTCAGGAATTTAATTTGGTCAAGTGCAGACAGCCTTGCATCTGCCCTGGGACCAAATATGGCTCTCATGCATTGAAGTAAGCTGCTGATGTGCTATTTGGCCTATTTGTTGTTACAATCTTAACTTTTCCCATTTTTTTAACATGAATTAACTTTATACCACACATTGATGCCTTTGCAATGTTTCTGTTAGGTTTATATAGGGCAGGAATTCTACGTCTCTACAAAAACTGAGGGAAAAAACAAAGACAAAAAGCTTCACAGAGCAGGATCCTGAGGAGCAAGCCTCTGACGACTAGGATCACCTCTCTCATCTCATCTCCCTCCACACTTCTTCCTCAGTTTACGTTTGCACGAATGCTCATTATTTAATCATCCTTGCAAAAGATAAGGAAACAAAAAAACCTGCCACGTTATTGAACCACTGCATTTTACTGCCACCAGGAAATGAAGTCATTACTGTAAAAAAAGTACCTTTTGGAGCCTCCGATATAGGTGAAGGTGAAGGTGGAGTCTGAGTACCTGAAATCTGAAAGACAAAGAGCTGCTTTATTACAACTTGTCTTTATTTTGGCTGAAGTAGCCGAGGTTTTGCGGAGCAACGTCCGGCTCCCGACACGGGGGCTGTGGAGGGGGAGTCGGGGTGAGCCAGAGGATTTGCAGCATCTCCCCCCAGCCCCTCGCAACAAGTGCCCGGTGCTATGGCAACGGCAGGGAATTCCATTGTCACGCACGGCAACAGGCAGCCGACAGCCGGGCTCCTGCGACGGCTCACCGCGACCGGCACCGCCGGGGCGCCGCGAATCCCCGGGGGAGGGCGGCAGGGGCTGCTGGCACCGGCAGGGCCCCGTTTGCGCTGGGTGTGCCGCCGCCCTGGGGCCGGGCACCGGGGCAGCGCCGAGGGCGGCCGCCCGGGAGCAGCC
>VWZP01002783.1:906673-917431 GCA_013396995.1 Dicaeum eximium
GGCCCAGTGCTGACCCCTGCCAGCCTCCCCCTCCGACCTGTGGATGGGCGTGCGTGCCCATGGAAACAGTAAAAGGAGGATCTCTGTGACCACCGAGGTGTTAATTGCGGTCCTCTCCCTTCATTCTCCAGCAAAACTGTCTGGCAGACCTAAGGGCTTCGGGAGAGGGCTCGGGCAGTCCAGTGCCTTACAGTGGGCGCTCATCCAAGTTACAGGCTTGGGGCTCTAGTCCAGCACAAGTAATGACCATAATATAACTTGGAAGGAATCATCAAGTCCGCAAAAACAGGTATTCTTTCACCTCAGTGCAATGCTTATAATTAATAAAACCAACTCTCAAAGTAGTAGAAACAGATTTGATATAACATTGAAAGAATATTCACAAAATTCAGGTTTTATGTATTCACCCTGTTCTAAACAGCTCCTGTGGGTTATTCATTCTTCAGCTCAGTCATTCTAGTGGGTGGGGTTTTCTTTTTCATTTAGGAAGTCTGTATTAGTCATGTATTACTGATTTCGAACATAGAAGACAAACACAGTACTTTTATGAAAAATTAACTCCATATTTCTTTCTATCTGTAGGAGGGAACAGAAGGGAACTTTAAATCCTTCCCATGATATGACTTTCTGCCTCTTAAGAAAATAATTTATCTTGAAGTGAGACTTCCAGATGAATTTTCAGTGTGGAAACTGTACAAGATTGCTTTTCGTATGAGTCTATCCTTGGATAAAACTTACATACAGTTAGGAATAGATTTTTTTACCATAAAACCTCATACTTTTTTCCTTCTGCTTTGGTTAACAGGGAGCACCAGGCTAATGCTTCTCAGCAGAAGATTTATATGAGGAAGTTGTACTGAAACCCATGGCAGGAGGTTTGGAACTAGATGATCTTCAAGGTCCCTTCTAAGCCAAACCATTCTATGGTTCTATGATTTTACTCAGCAAGACTTTTCCAAGGCATAAAGAAGTTGTCAGTGTAGTCCAAAATACAGTATAATATGGTAAGACACTGTCAATCTGTCAAGTGATGCAACGTTGGTTAAGAAGTGCTGCTGCTTGAGGTGTTTTTCTCACTCTTCCAACTAGAATACCAGCAGCCATGTTTGCTGCCTTCCCCTTCACCACAGCTGAAAGACTTAGTCAGAACTTGATTTATTCTGGTGGGGTTTTGGTCCTGAACCTTGTAGTGAAAGGTCTCTGTTCCTCCCAGGTACATGAGGGAAGGGGGAGGTTATTAGTCAGTTGTAGCATATTAATGCTGACAATTCTGCTTACAGTTTGTTCTAACCACAGGGTTCTTCTCAGTGTCATGTCAGTTAGCACAATTCTTGATTGCCTTTTTAGGTCTCATAGGCTGTTTTCATAGGCTTGGCAACAGTGAATTGAAAAGTTCAAACAAACAAACAAACAAACCAACCAACAAATCTGCAAATATGGTTATTTTTTCTGTTAATTTTTATTTATTGTACGTGACTCTTAAATTCCTATTTTCTTAAGTCAATTTGGCTGTTGATTTACCTGATGACTTCAGTACAGTTATGAGAGCAATTGCTGATTTCAGTGAGGAAAAGCTCAATCATAGCTTGAGGTCATTCAGTTTACTTAAATACTGAAAATTAGATGTTGGAAAGTCAAGGTGAATCCATAGAATGAATCCCTACATTTGTAAAGATTGACAAGATGTTGGCATCCAGGTACCCCAAGTGTTACTGCAAAGGTATCTGTGTGCATGTTCTAATCCCTCTACAGGGGATGTGCCCCCTGTGCTGGTTTTGGCTGGAGCAGAGATGTAGCCATGGAGAAACTTCCTGGAGAGCTTTACAAGTAATTTCATGAGCAATAGGACAGTTGGCCTTGAAAGTAATTGTCATGGCTCAGGTGAATTCTGGGTATGTCTTTCCAGTCGCTTTTCAGTCTTAAAAAGCAGTTCATGTCATTTCTAGTTTTGTCCCAAGTTCAGCTCAGCTCAGTTACATTGTACTGAACTGATTAAGTAAAAAAAAAAAAAACACAAATAACTTTTATGTTTGTGCTTCTGGAAACCTGAAAATATTTACAGAGGTGTGAGGTGAAAAGAAATTAAATTAGTGGAGGTACATGATTAGAAAATTTATGTGAGAAGACTGGCCCAAAACGTAACACAGGAAAATAAAAGAGAAACAACACAGTGAATGTGTTTCAGTAATGTGTGAACAGTGACTGAGAGGAAATGCATAGGTCAGACAACTTCTGCTCATAAATGGGTTCTGCCTTTTTTAGACTAAACAGATTTCTTTCATTTCATGCCAGAAATAACCCCCCTTCCCACCTATTAGTAAAGCTGCTAGAAATATTTCAGTAAGCATCAGGACACCCTGTTCTCTCACCAACTCACTTCTTAATATATTTTTCTAAACATGTTCATGTGACACATAAACACACACTAGAAGTCTTAAGAAAAACTAAAAAAAAAAAAAACAAAAACAAAAAAAACCCACAAAACTTGAAAGCTTGCCATTGTAGGGAATATATACAACTTAGGGCAATGGTATTTGGCATCTGTCTAATATTTCTAGTGTGGCAGAGTGTTCAAAAGGGCATAGGTTAGAAAAATAATCCAAAACCACAAAATGGCCATCAACACTCAAAAGAGCAACAAAAATCTTTCTCCACTTTATAAATAAAGCTCCAGTACAAACCAAACCAAACCAAACCAAACCAAACCAAACCAAACCAAACCAGACCAAACCTCTAATTTTTCTACAAGGTCCAGGACTATCTGCCAGTCACCAGTAGAGTGAAACTCAGAGGTGTCTGAAGACAGTGACCTCCGAGGGTAGAACATTTAAAGGATCAATGCCATTCCACTCTTAAGGCATAAAACACAATGCTACCCTTCCAGCAAGCTTCTTTAAAAGACATGGTAATTTCTAAAGCAAGCTGTCCATGAGGCAGCAGTGTGCCCTTTTGGCCAAGAAGGTCAGTGGTGTGAGAGATGCAGAAGCAACACTTACCTGTTCATGCTAACAGAGAACTGACACATGGCATAAAAACATCTTTGGTATAATTTTCACTCACTGTCCATTATTAGCAACTACATTCTAATATTCTGATGTAATAGTCAAGTAAAAATACTCAGAGTTTATGTAATTTTCTTTAAGCTTGTTTGAGTTCTAAGAGAGATACAAATTCAGCTGTGCTTAATACAATTACTGCTGTCCATCCAAGTAGTCAATGGCACTCTATGTATATACAATCCTTAGTGAGGTTTTCCTGGTGAAGCTATAAATATATCGACTTCTTTGGGTCATCATTGCAAGTCTGTGATAACTTGGCTTAAAACCCACTAACATGGTGAACTTAACACGATTTCAGACTGAATTTCACTCTAAGTAAAGCATCTTTTCTGATTTTTGGAGTGAGCTAGCACTGGTCCACTGATAAAAGTCCTTTCTGTTAAAAAAAAAAAAGAAGTTAAAACGGAATTAATAGCATGACCTAAAATACTGTTTTAATTCTTAATTAAAACTTGAGATATTTTTGATTTTAAAAAGTAACGTCTTCAATTACAATGTGAATCAATACCTTATATATAGATATCAGCTGTCCAACCCTCAGTAAGGTTTCAATAATTATTTTAAGCTGTCTCATAGCCTAGAGAGCTTAAAAACTCTCACATTACTTTTTTTTTATTTTAATAGTAATAGAGGGAGAAAAAGCATTGAAGCAATAGAGGACCAAGCCTTGTTTTTTTCAATGCAATGTTGAAATTTCCAAAGCAACTGTATTTATCTTTAATTTTTAAAAGTGTATGTATTAAACAGCAGCAATAGTCACCTCAAAAAAAACTATAAACATGTACAGGAGCTACACACGGATGTAGTGTGGATTGCTATGAATTGCTATGACAGTGATCTCTAACTTTCCATTTAAGCAAGTGCTCATTCTTCCAGATGGCACCGAGGCCCACAGTAGCTAAACCTATGGCTGCTGGCATGATAAAAGCTCCTAGCAATGTTCAGTAAAGCATGCAATTAGAGTCCCAAATGACACATTTCATTGTAACTCTTAGTATTATACTTTGTAATGATGGTTTTAACTTGTTCTTGTTTTTCCTCCTTCACTAGTATCAGCTGAGCTTTCAGTCTTTGCTTGTTTGCTTCACTTCCCCTGTTTATTTTTTCCTTTCCTCACTAACTCTTACACAATTAGGATATTTTTTTTCCCTAGTGTATCTCATTAGTCCCTCTTTTCAACTCTGAACTTCTGTATATCCCATCCATTCAGCACCCTTCTTGCAGCTCACTCTTGGTATCATACTTCATAAACAGCTCAGGTTAGTAGGGCTGAAATGGAACTTCCTTTACAGAAACTAGAGTTCTAAAAGAAAGACAAGGAGGAATATTTCGAAACATTATATACACAACTTTGTGATGTCAGTCACAAACAAGTCCAGAGGGAAATCCTAGAGTACCTGCCAGTTTCTAAACTGAGTTGCCTCTTTCCAGTAACCTTGCTATTTCCACAAGTTGTGGGCATTCCTGGCTGCACAATGGCAATACTCTCTAATGGAAGTGATGGGGCCTCAATTTTCCACTACTCTGCAGCAGGGTAGGTAGCATATTTCTTTAGAATTTGAGAGTGCTGAGTGTATAATAGACTGACATTAAGTTGAGCTTACTGTGCCTCTTATCAGTTACAGCCTCAGGCCAAGCAGTGATCAGTGCTGAAGGTCCACCCTCCTGCCTGAGCATAACAAAGCCTTACCATCAGTCTGAGGCACCTGTCTCCACAGGTGCAGATAAGCACCTAAGCCCAGGGGAGAGACAGAATTTCAGCTCCCTTCCTTACTGCCACAGGCTGTTCATCTTTACAACTCTTTTAAGTAACCTTCCCAAGAGCTTTACTGCTCCCAGTTGCTTCACAGAGAACCTGGAGGCTTTGCTATGCACACAGAATAGCTGAATTTATGACCCTGAGACATGTCAACACTGCTCCCAGTTCACACTGGATTCCCAGAAGTTTAGTCAATGGCTCAAGGGTACACAATTCCTGAATTTTGTACTATTTCTGATGTCATTAAGCACAGCTGAACTTACTTTATGGTAAATTTCTCAATTTCTGAGCAAACACATGATTAAAAAGCCTTAAAACAAAACTACACTGTTCTCTTATCCAGATTGCAATTTCTTAATAGCAAATGGTCATGCCAGAAAGTACTCAAACTATAAAATACTTACCTTGCAAAAAAAAAAAAAAAATTAGTTTCGTATATTTTCTGCTATAGTAAATATCATTCACCAACTCACCACCTATTATCAGGTATGATGCTTTCTTTCTGTAACAACCTCCATTGCAGCCAACCTGTGCCTGATCTTAACTAAGAATCTGTAACTCCAAATTAAAAGAGATTGTCAAGTATTTCCTGTTTAGATTGAATTGATAGGGTGGGAAGCATTCAGCACCTTTCAAGATTAACCCTTAGAAACTGAGGACTAATTCCATCAGTAGGGCATGTCTCATTTACACTCCAGGCTGTGGGATATTCATCTCTGATGAAGCTTTAAAGGAGAGGCTGAAGAAGAGGGAAGATTAGGCTCTGTGCTGCTGCAGCTATACTCTTTCCTGTACCCAAGCAAAGTCATATAGTGTTTGCTCAACCACCGCAGCACAGCCCCGCTTAACTTCACAGACATAATTAGATTTGGGTGCCTGCATTTGTTCCCTTCAGAAGATTGGAACCGGGAGTTAATGCAATGTTCAGTCAGTCTCCTTAAACCAAGGCTCTCTTTAATCTTAAGGAACCAAACATAAAAGAAAGTGACATTTACAATAATTAATGAGCGTATGCAACTGTCTCGTCTAACTCTTACCAGAAGCATCCCAAGCTTGTATACAACAGCCAAACTTTCAGATTCCATAAGGGTGTCTTCCTTGGTCACTTTCCCACAGTCTTCCATCCAGTGCCTCAACAGCTAAGGGTTTTCTCTTTTTAACTGTTTACAGGCCATGTTTTATGGCTGATTCTCATCTGGTAGAACAGTTGTGTCATGTGGCAGGAGCTAGAGTAGCTTTTACTCCTTTATAAATAATAGCTCAGCCATTGTATTTAACACTAAAATAATGAAAGAGAATGCATTGAGTGGGGTTTTGCTTATTTCTGTAGCTGTCAGGAAACACAGCCAAACATGTAAAGTATTCATCACATTTACCATATCTTTTGGTAGTTATGCAGACAATTTTTTTGCAAGCCGTGCTTATAAATGCCACAAGTGTATCAAGTATAAAAGGAAGTGTGCAGTATTTAAAACAGAAAGATCTGTCCCAAGGAAATGTACCATGTGGCAGGGGAAAGAGAAGAAGGGGAGGTAAAACCCAAAATTAATAAAAATTTAAGAAATAACTGGAAGAAAATGAGTGAGATGGCTTTTACTAGGAAGAGAAGAAATATTTAGGTAATTCAGGTTTTTTAAAAGGACATAATGGCTGTATTTTTGCTTCTGATTTAAAAAAATAACGTCCATGGGTATTAACTGTTAATAAGATCTTACTTTTGCAAAGCATATCTAAGCTTTCAGTATGAGCAGTCCCACTGATGCAAGCAAGACAATTTATGAATTAAAATTAAATTATTAATTAGGTTTTTAACACAAGTCTTAGTTGCGCCATATCCATACTTCGTTGGGTTTTTTTTAAAGAATATTAAAAAAAGGTGGCATTTCCTGTAAATCTAGTGATGCTTTGCCTGTTCCAATAATATTGTATTATATATAGATCGATCTATCTATCTATCTATCTATCTATCTATCTATCTATCTATCTATCCATCTAATTTAAGTTAATACTAAAAGCAAGTCTTCGTAAATACAACATACCCTTGAAAAGGATTCCAAAATAATTCAGTGTTTATTGTAAAGATTCATCAATATCTTTGGAAAGGAAGTTGGGATATGAAGGACCTGGGGGTGCTGTGGGTGAGAGGCTGCACAAGCCCCAGCCATGGCACTCACAGCCCAGAGAGCCAAACGTGTCCTGGGCTGCATCCAGAGCCCGTGGGCAGCAGGGGAGGGAGGGGATTCTGCCCCTCTGCTCTGCTCTGCTGAGACCCACCTGGAGCACTGCACCCAGCTCTGGGCTCCCAGCACAGGAGGGACAGAGACCTGCTGGAGACAGTCCAGAGGAGGAACACAAAGATGGTTGAAGGGATCGAGCTCCTCTCTCATGAGGAAGAGCTGAGAGAACTGGGAATATTCAGCCTGAAGAAGAGAAGATGACTTAATTGTGTCCTTCCAGTACCTGAAGAGAGCCTACAAGAAAGATGGAGAGAGACTAGTTACAAGAGCATGTAGTGACAGGAAAAACAGAGTAGGTTTATGTTAGATTTCAGGAAGAAGTTGTTTACGGTGAGGGTGGTAAGGCACTGGCACAGGTTGCCAAGAGAAGCTTTGCATGCCCCATCCTTGAAAGTGTTGAAGGCCAGGCTGGATGGGGCTCTGAGCTTCCTGGTCTAGTGAAAGGTGTCCCACGGCAGGCAGGTTGGAACTAGATGAACATTAAGGTCCAACCCAAACCACTCTATAATTCTGATTCTTTGGCATGACCACTACTGAAGCAAAGCCTACAGCAGTGTATGGGTGTAGCAGTCACAGTGCCATCTGCCTTCTCCCTTACTTCCCTGACACACAAAACATGCAGTAAGACCATGGTTATATCCTAAAAGTAAAGATGCACTCTTGTAGGCAGTTTCTCTACCTTAGCTCAGAGAGCGGGGTGTCGTATTAATTCAAAACCACAAAAGTATTGAGGGAAAACATGCAAAAAAAGTTTCAGAATTAAGTGTGTTTTTCAAATCTTCTATGTGACCTTTTCAGCTTTCCTTTTCTTTCTCAGTTCTGCTTTGATTCTTTCTCTGAAATGAGATCTAGGCTGCCAGCAGTGAAGTAACCCATTTTACAAATCCTGTTGTAGCTCCATCTGTTTTGGTTGAACTTTGTCTTCACTTTGTCCCATCTAAAACCCATAAGCACTAATTAAATATATTATAAAATGTGGATGAGCTGTCTTGTGACTGATGAGGTTGTTTTAAAAAGATTACAGTGTGTTTTTACTAAAGCTTGTGTAGAATAAGACCAATTTCTTGTAACATTCACAATATAAAGTATATAGTTATCTAAACAGACTAACTCAATTATACTGTTCTTGCTATGTGGGAGTAGTATAGAAAAGCAACCACATTTGATACTAGGTCATTATTAATGATTTCCAGGTGTTAACTTCAGTTGTTTTATATTTTTATATAGCATTTTGTTTGATGTTTTCTTTTTCTTTCAAATCTTGAAAGCATATACATTTGTAAAATATATCAAGGGTGAAAAAAATCAGTGGATAATGTGTCAGTAAATTTTCTTTATGCATTTGCATGCACCTGTATTAATTATTAATATGCTCATCATTGTCTTTATTTTAGATTTTTATATATGCTGTATGAGGTCTGGTGTGCAAAACATGATAAAATGTTACATAAGGAGATTTACCTTAGTTTTCTTGTCTTTGTGTTTTGTTTTTTTCATGACACTATGGACATTTCTATACTAACAGCTCTTTTATTTTTTTTTCTTATTAAATTAGCTTTTCATCTTCCTACATAATCTGAATTCTGTAAACTACATAGATGTAGCTCTTGGCACAGTATTTCATACTGAAAAGAGAATGCTAAAAGAGATACACAGATGGATAGACTTCTAAAATACTTAGGTCTGATTTATGCATTTCATTAAGCATGGTTACAAGAGCAGAGCTGAGTAAATAGTAGGAAAAAATCTTCATGGAGACATTTACAAATTCCTCCTTTGACTATAATCCTATCCCTTATACTTGCTTATCTTAGAAAATATTCAGCAGGATTGTTGTTTTGGATGATACCAATAGGCAGACGTGATAATTCTGGTGCCAGTATTAGCATTTACATTGAGCCAGAAAACTATTATTTTCTGTTTACATGGTCTAGAAAGATACAGTATTATGTAACATAATCACAAAGAATACCATAAATATATTATTAAAAATATTAGAGTGAGCTATTTTCAAGCAATATAGTACTCATTAGATATATAGAGAAAGGTGTTTAAATGAATAAATGATACATATATTCATCAAAATGGCAGGGCAATGGTTTTTGGTATTCTGAGGTCATTTCATCTGAGACTTTTGCTGTTGAATCAACAAAAAAGGAAAATCATATTTGGTTTTTATCAAGCTAAATTTATTTTTGTCAACTCTTCTAGAGATTGAAATAGGACATAGAGAAGTTCTGGTCCATTTAAAAGAAAATTGATCTTTTTAAGCCTGAAACAGAAAGTTTTGTTTTGGGACACTCATTTGAAGGAAAACTAAAGTTCATAAAACTGCCCTATGAAGAAACATAATTTTATTCAGGATTACAAGGCCTGAAGAGACCTCATGTCAACGCCTCACATTTATAGAATGCCTCTTGACATGTATGTAAATGTTTTGCAGAAGGTGAAATAGCTTCAAGAAGAAGCTTGAAAACTAGAAACCCACTCTAGAAAACTCCATCAGCTCCTAGCTAGAATACTTGGTAGAATCCAGGTTTGGTTTTCTTTCTGCCTTGATTGGAACAGAGAAACAATGAACCTTCAGCTCCACTGTTTGAAATCCCTCAGGAGGACCCCAGGCCCTTGCTCAATGTTTTGGTTTAGACAAAGAGAGTAAACTTTACAAGCACAGAGCAAACGCACTCATCTGAGAGCTGTGTATTTATAGCACTCTTTTCAGGACCATAGGATCTGTCTCCTGAAGAGGAAGGAACTCAGTTCTACTTTCCCATATGTGGAGTGAATGCACAAGCCACATTATTCAATGAAAGAGAAGATTATGTTCTGCTGGGAAAAAAATAACCATGTTATTTAGCCAGAATAAAAACTTCAAAATCTCCCTTAGAAGGCATTTCTGTTACTTGAGAAAAAGAGCAATTGTTCATACACAACTCTGATACTCTACTGAGAAGGAGTGAGTAAGAATGTCCAGGAAAATGAGGCATAATTTGAGCACCTTTGGAGCTTGGAAATCCCTAATTTTCAGAAATTTGTTGATTGACATAGTTATTAGTATTCTCAAGGCCATGTTTCTTGAACTAGAACATCAAGTGGGTCAATATATGATCAATCAAAATGGCTGTAAAATACAAAATTTTCAAGCATACACTCAAGCAGGAGAACAAACACAAAAAATAATAAAGAGATAAAAGAAAAAAAACCAATCCAGACTAAACTTTGAATGTGAATTGTTATGTGAATGTCAACAACAGCCACTACAACATACTCATACTATAGAAGGCACTTTCTTCCTTCACCTCCTCACTTCCCTGAAATGATGATGAAATTTCACAGGTTCAGTTCAAGTTTCCACAGTCCACTTATCTTCTACCTTTGCTTAGGTGTACCATTTGAGCTTGTGCAAACCATGAGCTGTGCATGGAATGAAACCAAAAATCAGGTATACCTAAAAAGCAATTTTGAACAAGATCTGCTCTTGAAATGGCTTTTTGCAAAACTGTTCACTAAGTAACATGCTTGAGTCAAGAGAGGGGACGGGACCAGAGCAAACCGCACTGGTCAGCTATAGCTGCCCTGAGAAGTTTCCTGTTTTGGTTTGGCATGGCCTGGTTTTTGGTGGGAGGCCACAAGGATGGCTCCTGTGAGGAGCTCCTGGAAGCTTCCACCAGGTCCAGCAGATCCACAACCTGATAGCTCTGAA
>VWZP01002783.1:918452-934803 GCA_013396995.1 Dicaeum eximium
CAGAGATCCACCCACAGCCTGTGGGGATCCAGGGGGATGCAGAGTCCACTCACAGCCCATGGGGATCCAGGGGGATGCAGAGTCCACCCACAGCCCATGGCAGAGGTGCCCATGCAGGAGCAGTGGATGCCTGGAGCAGGCTGTGATCACTGGGAGAGCAGTGGAGAGGGGGCCCTGCTCCCAGGCTGGAGCAGCCTGCTCCTGGATGACTGCAGCCTGTGGAAGAGTGACCCACGCCACAGCAGTTTTGGGAGCGGTGTCTGCCCTGCCTGTGGAAGGACTCACAGTGCAGCAGGTGAGGTGGGGCTGCTGCTCCTGGGAGTGCACCCACGCTGGGGACGTTCACAGAGAACTGTTCCCATGGGAGGGGCTCCATGGCCTCGCAGGAGAAGGACTCCTCTCCCAGAGCAGCAGAAGAAAATCTGGGTGATGAACTGACCAAAACTCCCTGCCCTGTATTCCTGCACTGGTGATGGGAAGAAGGAAGGGCCTGGGGAAAATGGTGTTTCAAGGGCTTATTTTACTTCTCATTATCCTCCCCTGATTCTGTTAGTAATAAATTTCCCTTTGCAACTAAAGTACAGCATGTTTTGCCCTTCAAATATTTATCCCGCTCTTTGTCTCACTCATGAAGCCTTCTTTAATTTTTTTTCCTTTTTTCCTCCTTTGCCCAGCTGTAGCAGGGAAGGGTGAGCGAGCAGCTCTCGTGGGTGCCTGGAGTTTGGCCAGTGTCAAAGCACAACATTTCCCAAGTGCCAATGTCATAGTCCATTGTCACACTGACAAGAGCCAAGCAGTCTACTTACCCCTTGCACAAGAACATAAACATTATGGTCTAAAATATAAACCTTCTACTGAAGTACAGAATATGTCACTTCACATCAGCCCTAAAAAACACCAGCTGAGCTGTACTGCTGAAACATTTGATGTGATGACAAGGTAACTCATCATGAAGTGAGGTTTTAGAAAACAGGCGGCCACGTAACATGATGGAATTGTCTCAGTTACCTCCTTAACACACAGGTGATCAGAACAGCTGGACTCTGGAGATGGGTAGGCTGCCAAGTGGGAAAGGACACAAACTACCCAGGATGGAATGGTCCTCATAATGTAAACATCAGTCTCTATTTTTCAGATAGTTTGAGAACAGTGTGTTCCAGTTTATAAGGACACAGAGCCTCAAGTTAAGCCTCCTTTCAGCCTGGAATAACAAATGTCACTGTCTCACCTAAACAGGTACCTGCAGTTTTGATTATGTGAGCTTCCCACTAGACGATCCATAGAAGCAAACATTGTTAACACCATCCCCCACTTGTCTTCCTACCTACAGAAGAGTGGCAACACTATCCAATTAATTGTTCTAAACACCATTTGTGAAGAACATATTTCAGAAGAAATATGCAGGAGAAAAGAGGCATAGTTACTTGCCATATGAGCATTTGATCACAAGTTCAGAAACTACATTTCTTTAGTGGCATATGCCCATTAAATTCTGCACATTTTAAAATTACAAACTGTCCTACAGCCTTATTACATTTTAAGAAAGTAATGTAGCATTCCTAATTCTTCAGGAATAAATGAGTGTGGAGACCTGTACGCTTGTGTTCATTCTTTGGCTGCTGCAGTACTCAGCTATAGAATTTAGTCAATTTATCTACATTATCCTGAAATATTTTTAACAGTGAAAATCGTGTATTGGCATCAAGCTTCACATTGTGAGTACAAAGAATAAAGCTCTTTATGTGGCTGTTTGCAGCTTTCTCTAATTATTCCATGTGTTTACTTTCTCATTTACATCCAGATGTAACTGATAGAAAAGTCTGTGCTTCATAACTTCATCTCATTACTAAAAGATTTGCTAAATCCCACCTTGCTATCTGTTTTTGAGATCATAGCAAATAATAGATATCTGAGTAAGAAGCCCTTTAAGTGTATATAATCAGAACTACTCAGTTAGATATCTGAGACCTTTTACATTCATTATTTTTGAAAGCTAAAAATTGGTTTTGGGCTGTACATATTCTTTCAGTAGTAAGACTGCACATCAGATTGATTGGTACAGTTTTGTTGTTTTTTGGAATCTTCTAAGACATCAGGGGACTTGAGGGCTTTGGGAAATATGTGTTTGGGGTTCAACACAACAGGTGAACAAGAAAGGAAATGTGGTCAGTACATAAGCCAAGTGGACAGCAGAAGCTGTTGATTTAGTTTACTTTTATAATTTGCCTCACTTTTTTTTTCCCCCTAAGGAACTGAACTTTTATAGCAGAAACTTGAGTTCTAGATCAATTCTGACAAGAACCACTCCCCTCATCTCTTCAACAGTATGCTGATCACTGCTATAGGTAATAGCACATGACAAAAATTGTTGCAACACTCAGAGTTGGGGGTACGTAACTGTAGAGATAACACTCCCGTAGACTCCCATAGCTACTCTCTCTGTAGCTGGAGGCAAGCTGCCTGTCCTACTAAAGTGCATGCCTGTGCTCTGAAACCCATTCCCCCTTTCTGACTAGTTGCAAATGTCATGAGGTACCCAGAGCTTCCTTCAGTGCTGTGGGCTGGAGGTGTCCCCAGATTACCTGTTTGTTTCTGCCTGACACACCTTCAGTTCCATGCACTCTTCTGTTGCCGCCGTCTGCCAGGCTGTGAGCTCCGCATCAGCCATACCGAAGACTTGAACTCCATCGCGCAGAGATTTCCTCCAGCAGTGGGAGTAGGCATGGGGGAGGGGGAACAAAAAACAATGACAGATTTCCTTTGAAAGGCATGAAGTTCATACAGCTGAAGTACAGAGTGAAACAAGGGCCTAGACGATGCGATTACAAAATGTCCAGGCTGGTAGAAAAGACATTGGATGAATTGTTGCAGAAAGAATGTACAAATACCTTGTATGGCTACAGCTAAAATCTGTGCTTTGAGATTAAGGAGGTAAAACCTCCTACAGACAATGGAGGACCAGATGGAGTCTGACTCTCCTCTGTTGGTCTCATAGTTTAATCTTGATATTCTAGTTTAATAACATTTCCTTGGTAAAAGTATATTATCTTTCAAAAATCAGTATGACTACATCTCTCAGTTTAAGGAAGCACCTGTGATAACTCCCCTCTTCCCCCTTATAGGTTCCAGATCATGTACATGTCTTCCAAATACTACTTTACTACCTCATATGCACAAGAAATTTCCTCTTTCTGAATTAGATCATTACTACTCAATGTTATTTTCTGTATCGAGGAAAAGAAAAAACACTCCTGAGTATTTGAAAAAACATAAACATGACCACGTCTAGCTTAAACAAAACCAAGTAAGTGGATTTGTTGTAAACTACTATTTCATGGTTAATAAAGAGCCATCTGTATATGCAGACTGTAGACTACTGGGTTATAATGAGAGTTCCACTAATATTGATGAAGGATAGCATAATCAAATATGAATACTTTGTCCCCTTGCACATGCAAGACTTAGGGCTGGCAACTCTTTCTATATTTTATATAAGGTTCATGGTATATGTTGCATACAATTTAGTAATGCACTCTTAAAGAATAACTAGGTTTTAAATATATATGATGACAAAGAATTATTGCCAACAAGAACACGTTGGCAGAAAAAAATGGGAAAGACTGGAAGAGATAAAATAATCCAGACTAGTAAGAACATAAAAAATTAAAAGCAAGCAAGGGAGATCTTGCATGCTTATTGTTTCACACCAAAGACACTAATTTTGCATCTGTAGTTTATATTAATATTCTCTGATGCTTGTTCAGAAGTTCTCAGATCTCATATAACTTTTTGTTCCCTAAAATTACAGCCAATTACGGTAAGTAATAAGTTTACCACCGTTTAGTCTGTCACAGTAGCACATATTTTATTTCTTCTGCAAAGTGAACTATAAACAGTTTTCTCTGTTCTAATATAACAGTCTTGACACTACAATAGAGATCATTAAAAAACCCCTACTCAAACTACCTTTTGATCTGAAGAGGCATTTACATTTTTGCACTGATAAAGCTTATTTCACCTACAAGGGAGAAATCTCTTCTTAAATGACCATGAGATATTTGTCAAATCTGATTTAATTCTGCTACTGATAGCTCCCAGAGGAAGTGACTGGCGATGAGTCCATTCAATGCTTCTCTTAATCTTGATGTTTCAGTACTTGGAATTACTTACTTAAGTTTCTAACTTGAGAATTTTAAACATGGTCATTAGAAAGGACTAGACATCTTCAAAAGCATTTTAAACATGGTCATCAGAAAGGACTAGGCATCTTCAAAAGCATCTGCCAGCCAAACTCCTTGCATTAACTTATTTGTTGGCCTACCCAAGTCCTCCCAGCTTGGAATGATTCTATTTATTTGCACGTTATTTACTGACACTTTTTGAAATTATGTGAAAATCCTTCCTCCTGGACATATCTGGTTGATTTTCATCATAGTTCAAGAAATGTACTTGGTTATGAGACAATTAACTTTATGTGCAAGCTTCATTATATTCAACAAAACCAAAATGCCATCTGCTTCAGTTTATAATACTTCTGCCATTGTGCTTTCTGTCTCTTACCAAAGAGCCTCAGGAAGAAAAAGTAATTTTTGAACACTGCAACTAGAAGAGACTTTTTAAGAAATCACTGCCGAGCCTTAAAGAGGCATAAACTGATGACAAATTGCATGCATAAAAATACAGCCAAAATGCTGACTATTGTACAACACGAGCAGTTCTTACTGAGGCTTAAAAGTAGTGGGTGAGCAAAATTGTACACAGAGGTGTATTTTTACTCCAAGAATCACTAAAACAGTAAAATCAAAGATAAAATAATTTTTCTTCGATAATATGTTGTTAGCCAGATTTCACTGCTCTATGTCAGAAAATACCCCATAATTAAAGGAATAAAAACTACCATATTTCTCCTTGGACCTTTTTTTTTTAGCTGAAATGAAAAACTAAAACCCTTGACTGTTATCAAACCAGAATTTCTTGAATGAGAATAAAAGAGGATATTTAAACCCTGAGCTATTTAAAAGTGCTTCAGTTTTGAGGAGATTCACTGTGACAACAATGAAAGAGTTTGCCTGTATTGAGGCAATGGAAGATTACTCTTTCTGAATAAATCAGTGTGTGACTCCTTTAGAGAAAATGCAACCCTTAGGAGGTACACAGACATCAAATGACAGCTAGCACAAACCTGGGCCAGATCCAGGGAAGAGAGAGGTCCTTTGTGTAGGTGTTCAGAGAGGAATTATCTACTCAGCCTGAAAACACCATTTAGCAGACACCTTACCTTACTGTCAGTCAAATGCCACGAAGTGCCACGGGCTGTGCATTTGATAGGCGTCACTCAAAAGGGCTCTGTTCATTTTGATGGCACTGAGGTGCTCAGCATCCCCAGTCAGACTGCACCAAAATCCTCCTGCACATGTATCTGTGTTCCAGGTGGGTGGTTAGCACTGCTGAGAGCCAGGTGTCCCTTCCCCAGGGCAGCCAGTCTGCCAACTCTAGCTCCATGCAGGACAGCTGGGGGGCAGCCCTGCGGTGAGTCCCAGGAGCCAGAATTAAGGATCAGCAGGTAGGAAGCTCCTGTGAGGCACAGACACTGCTCCAGGTGAAGGTCCTGAGCCCCTGCCTCACCTCACAGGTGAGGGCTCCCCATAGCTGACAAGTTCCTGCTCAACAGCTGAGATTCAGGGGCTGGCAGGAATGTGAAGGGGATTTAATGTCACAAGGCCCTTCTTCTGGTCTGTGTTTCGAGGTCTGTAATGAATTGAAGTGTCACTAGAAGAAACGCTTATGTAATGACTGGAGCACTCAGAGGTGCTGGAGTTACCCAGAGTGCCTTGAACACCTGAGGGCATGGGCGCAACATCCTCCCCTGCTAATGGGGCTTCTTTTGCTTCCTATCAAAGGGCTGAAAAATGTTTCCACCACAGGAAACACATGAGTTGATAGCTACTGGTAACACTTTCATTCTAAAAGTAAAACTTGAAATATGAAATAAAATTTAAAAATTGATACCTGATGCTGTTTCAAAAACTGTTACTGAACAAAGTACATAAATGGGATTTAGAGTATTTCCAGTCACTCCCCAGTGACCACATGGCCACACGTTCATGCCCTTTTCCAGTCTGCCTCTTTCACCCAATTAATATTTAATTATGCTGTAACAAATGTGAAAGCTACTTCAGAGGGGGTGGAGAGACAGGGATGGAGATGGAGCCTGATGTGGTGCAAGAACAAGTACCATTTCAGTGCCATCCAATTCTGGGATTTTATTTCACTTTGGACATTAAGAGGATGTAATTTCCCCGTTTCTCACACACCAACCAACTCAGGTCAGGGTCAATCCCTAAGACACATCTCTGTACCTGCTCTAATTATAAATGTAGAAAGTGCAATTTAGTTGTGATGTTGGTATCAATAAATTCTACCTTGAGCATGCATTATCTGATTATGTATTTTAAGTAGCATATTAGAGAAACAAAGGCAGGTTTGTTTTAGCTTTTTCCTTAAGAAAACCAATATATTATAAAGTGTCCGTACAAGCATAGCTACCAGAACTATGGAAAAAATTGACAAGACCAGACAGCTACAAAAGTAAAAGCATTCTTGAACCTAGGACAGAAAGAACACTATTAAAAGAACAAAGCTCTGAAGAGTCTCATGACAAACCTGAGGAATATGGAAGAATAAATCAAATAAACAATCCCTTACTGAGAGAGGGAATGTGAGACCTGAGAGATAAAAATTATGAGACTACAAGCATAAAAGCATATGCAAGCTGCTGGCAGTAGTTCTGAATTCGGCATAATGATAGATGAGCAGATGTTTATATGCAGGAGTACGTAAATTCCTTGCTTCTACTAAATAAACAATTGAGGCAAAATCTAGAACAACAATTGGATTGTAAACAGAGAGAGAACATAGTTGAAGTAAAAACAGGAGAAAAGGACATGAATCTTAGCCTAACGAACAATTTTCTCATCTCCACTTTTCTCACCATGAAGAGAAATGTGGAAAACATTTAATTCAGAGTGGTTTGGGCAGACACACCCAGAAATATTGAGATACACAGCTACTTTTTTTCCTACAAAATGGTTTCCCTAGCTTTCCCACGATATCATTTTTGTTAGATGCTGAGTACGACATGAAGTATCCAGAACTCCAAGATGCTGTGCCAAGCGAACTTTAAACATCTGACCCAGACTTCTGCATTTTTTTCCTCCTTAAAAGAAAGCAAGCTCTCAAAAGCTCCTGTACCGCAATTTTTCACAATGTATTTATCACTTATCACTCGAACTCTGGAATTATCAACTACAATTAGATAACTATGGCTTTGCTTTACTAATTATCAGATTATAGGAACGTCTTCAGTAGCATTTAAGTAGATATGCTAGGATTAACTGTAGCATTCAAGTGTTTGAAATAATGCACTTTAATCTTTACAAGGAAGAATCAAGGCATTGTTTCTAAGGCCATGTAATTTTGTATTGACTGCACCAAAAAGAACTCTTTGCCACATTCAGTATTCAGTGTTTTCTCAGATTTCTAGGTGTTTTAAATTCACCTAACACTGTTACCATCTAACCTACTATTATAATAGGCATGAGACATGAATAATGGTTTCAAAAGTGGAGTTGATATAACCATAATCAGAAACAACAGCAAAAAGCCACACAGACCATGTCAAAACATTCACACCTTCTCAATCTAGTCACACGACTGTTGTTCATCATCTTGCATCCCGCTGTCAAGAGGAAATGTCCACCCTTGCAAGGTCCCACCTGAAGCACTGCACCCACTCTGGGGTCCACAGCACACAGAGGATGCAGACCTGCTGGAGTGAGAGCAGAGGAGAGCCACCAAGGTTATCAGTGTGTTGGAGCCCCTCTCCCTTGAAGACAGGCCAAGCCTTGGGGTTGTTCAGCCTGGAGAAGGGAAAGTTCTGGGGAAACCTTACTGTGGTCTTCCAGTACCTGATGAGGGCATCCAAGAGAGCTGGTGAGGGATTTCTGACAAGGGTGTGCAAGAACTGAACAAGGGTGAATGGCTTCAAACTGAGACAGAGCAGGTTCAGATTGGATATTAGGAAGAAATTTTTTACTGTGAGGGTGAGAAGGCTCTGGAACAGATTGAGTAGAGAAGTTGTGGACTCCCTGTCTCTGGAGTTGTTCAAGGCCAGATTGGATGGGGCTTTAGTCTAGAGCAAGGTGTCCCTGCCCATGGCAGGTTGGAACTCGGTGATCTCTGAGGACCCTTCCAACCCAAACCATTCTATGATTCAATATTGTCAGTAAAGTTCAGTTACTAGGAACACTGATGCTACAACTATGGCATTTTACTAAATGTATTATTTACCTCTACCAGTGGTAAATCTTCCACTCAAAGAAACCAAACCTTAAAAAAAACCCAAACATATAGTATCTTCCAGAACACTTTTTTACATTTGTAACCACACAGTTCTTTATGTGTCAGCAGAGAATGAGGACATCTCCTTTAGTCTTACATGTCACCAGTCAAATGAGCTTTTCTAAGCAATGAGTGAATGCTGTTACCTTCATGAAAGTACTCACTACTTTATACAGTACACTATAAATTCTTGTTGCATTCTGAGCTTTTTTGCCAAAACTTTATTGCAGTATATGGAGAGCAAGCACATTGCAGTCTATTGGGATAATTTTAGCATTTGTTAAAAACAACTGCAATACTTACTTTTAGTCATGTCGCACCTAAAAGAAGAAATACCTCAGAAATAATAAAGCTATCATGGGCTGCTGATCTGTTTTTGTAGAAAGATGCCTTTAAAATTTATATCTGGGGAAAGACAGCTTTCAGAATGAAACGATGCAGTGAGCCAATATGTGAGTGTCCAATGTAATAACAACAAAACTACACACAAAAAGTACATTACTTATTGTAATGCCATCAGATTCTCATCTGTTTATAACAGTACCATACATTGTAGTCCCAGGAATTTATCTTCAGTTTCAAACACAAATACAAACAAGGGAACTACAGTTTAAAAATGTGTTCCCAGTGCCTAATAAGCATGGACAACCAGCTATGAGTGCCTTGGATCCTAACCTGCTGGTATGTGGTGTCCAAACACAGCCTGGCTGTAGAGATGTTTGTAATTGTGCACTGTGCTGTTGTTTGGAGCTGGAATTCAGCAGAGACACAATTTACAGCGAGTATCAGGGGGAGATCAAGTTATCCCAAGCGGGCTGACTCTTTTCCAATATGGATTTGTGTCATAAATAGAGGGTGGTGTGCCAGTTATGGACATCAAAAGGAATTGAGAAATTAGAAGAAATTTCTTCATTGAGAGTGTTGTTAAACACTGGAATGGACTGCTCAGGGAGGTGGTGGAATTATCATCCCTGGAGGTGTTCAACAAATGAGTGGAAGTGTCATTTAGTGCCACAGCCTAGTTGACAATGCAGTGATCAGTCAAGGATTGGACTCAATGATCCCATAGGTCTTTTCCAACCTAAAGGATTCTGTTATTCTATAATAAGATATTCTGCTAGCTCATTAGACAGAACTGGGGTTCAGAAATGCATTTTCTTAGCCAGAAAGCATAACTGTGCCAGAAAGCATAAAGTGCAGCACGAAGTGGGAAAAAAGTAAAAACAATTCACATTTTATTTATTCAATAAATAAATTTTATTCAATAAATGTATTCAATTTATTATTTTCTAATAAAAAACATTTGTAACCAGATTTGGTGAGAACAGAGAAGGGCAGATGCAGTACGATTTTAAGATATGTGTTATTCTTGGTTGTTGTGAAAAATAATTTTTTTCTTAGTATGTATCAGTGATTTCTGTTATACACAAACCTAACCCACTACTGATTCACTGCAGATATGTGAACTTCTTGTTAGCTTAACAGAGCTTTCTGAATTGAAAAACAGAGAATGATTTAAAAAAATATGTTTACTGGAAGACTGTGATAAAAGTCAATTTATCTTCCAGGTGAGTTGAGATCACCTTCCTTCCAAAATTAAATAGCTGCCACCACCCATCTCTCTCGTCACTGAATCCTGCATGCTTGCATGCCAGTATATCCATATCAGCAGTGAAGTTATCTGGGGATAATGAGGCAGAACCTGAAAAAAGAAGGTTTTCTTTCCTGCAGAGTTGTGCCCCAGGGCAGTCAGTGGTGTCTGTGAAAGAAAACTAATGCTTTGTCATTATCATTCAAAAAGTTAATCTTGCATTGGATAAAGGATTTTTGTTTCAATTTAAGCCAGATTTGCATATTCGTTGCTAGCTGGGGTTTATATAAACAACTAGTTTAGATATGTCTACACTGTTTTCCAGACACAGACCCAAACCTGCACATAAGTCGAAGTTCATCCATGCCAGTAGTACATGGACTTTGGGCAAGACTCAACCATTGCTAATAGGACAGCAAATCACACACCACTGTTCAGTGTGACCCCAAGCACATTCCTGCCTGCTCTCTAGTCTGTGCCTACTGACAGTGAAACTGCTACCTCAAACTGTGAATAACTATGCATGTTTCCAACAAAGCAGTTTTTTTGTGCCTGTAGTTCATTCTAAATGTATTCTACAGACAGCATTTTCCCTCTAGGTCTATAAAGGAAGAAGGCTGATTAAAAAAAAACCCCACAGTATAAACTTTGCATTAGGGATGATATTCACATTCCCTATATCATCTTTTCCAATAAGAAGTACAACTGATGACTGTACTTGTTTGTTCAGATAATATTCACATGCACAAACAACAATGGCAAAAGCTATTGCAGATAGGTAACTCCAAGAGAGAAATAAACAAATGTGCAGTTTAGAAATCTTCTCTAGCTTCTGTTCTAAGAGGGAAAATGTAGCAAACTCTGAACAAAGGCCTTATCTGAATAACAGATATAAAAGCGCTACCTGATAGCCCTACTGTTCTCAGTAGAAATCTTCTGGAGAAATGCTTGCTCAGTTCCCAGAGAAATTCAGCCCTTCTGTGAGAGATCTCACTTTCGTACTTTGCTTCCTTTTTTAAAAGCCCAGAATTTTAATTTTTTTTGAACTACAGAGGATTTCTGTTTAGGACTAAATGTGGACAGTCATACTATGAATCAGATAAGCTGCATACTTGGCAGTCAAAGAATTGGAAAGTGAGGTGCTTCTGGCTTCAGTTGACTTCAGGCTGCCACTGCTACATCCTGTCTCTTTTGAAGTTTCTCTTCTGAAAATCTCCAAGTGTGGATTTTTTGAGTGTTCACATACACATAGTATGTGTTTTAGGAAAATGTAGGTAGTAAAAACCTCTCCCTTTATTCTGGTGTCAACTCAGCATGTTGTAAAAAAAAGTACACTAAAAGAGATTCATTTAAAAAAAAAAAAAAAAGAAAAGTGAAATAAGGTAGCTGAAAGTTCATGTCATGGTCTAACCCCAGCTGGCAACTCAGCTCCAGAGCCACTCACTCATTCCTCCCCTGACAGCGGAATGGGGGACTGAATCAGAGGAATACAAGTGAGAAAACTCGTGGCTCAAGATAAAAGCAGTTTAATAGGGAAAGCAAAAGCCAAGCACACAAGCACAGCAAAACAAGAATTCACCACTTTCCACTGGCAGGCAGACATTCAGCCATCCGTAGGATGGTTGGTGGGATAGGGTGAGGTGCAGAAAAGGCCTTGATACTGTATAAGAACTGCTCAGCAACAACTAAAACATCTGTGTGTTGTCAGTACTGTTTTCAGCAACTGTCTGAAACACAGTCCCATACCAGCTACAGTGAAAAAACTTAACTTTATCACAGTCAAAACTAGCACATTCATCACTCATTTGGCCAATGGGATAAAACTGTCTTATGGACCATATTATATTCTTTGCTACAATCCCATATAGAGTGCCCTTTCCTTGCAAGGTTCTCTGTTTCTCCAGTAGTAACTAACACCTATACTGCTTCTACCTCAGACATTCCACAACATGCTTTGAGGGTCTGTTAAACAGTGCAAAGATTTTTCATGAGCAATGGATGGGCCATTTTCTTTTCCTATTAGCAAGGAAATACATGATTCACAGAGTTTCAGTGGGCAGAGCAACTTCTGCAGTACACAACAGCTGGAAAAATCAGTGCACTGTCATGAGAGCTGCCTGAGAACTGTTTTCTTTCACTGTTGTCCTGGGTTGACTTTATGATGCTCGTTATCCCCATTTGTCTGTGTAGCTCAGAAATAAACCCTTTGTCCCCAAACCAGGACAACTGTTTAAGCATGAGGCTGCAGAGGAGCTGTAGAAATAGCAAGGAATTATACTGCACTGATAAAACTGGTGTGTACTAGATGATGCAGGCAGCTTGTCCATGCCTATACAGAATCATCACAGAATGGGTTGGTTTGGAAGAGAACTTTAAAAGGACATCCAGTCCAACCCCCCTTATCAAGATTAAATGAAACAGTGACTAAAAAAGGTGTGTGAAAAGAGCATCATTTATTTTCCAACCACCCTAGTCACAGATTTCTGGCAGTGCCTTCTGCTATCTAGATTTATTCTCATATTTTTCCTACTCCCAAATTCAATTAATTTACTGCATGGAGTTCATGGTGTCTGTGTGAAGTAAAAACTATTTAATTATTACTTTTAAAAATGTAATTAACACCTGCACTGCCCCTGGCTTGATGCATCGTACTAGTGAAGCTCCACCATCCTCAAGAGTGTATAACTGAGAGAAGAAAAAGACTCAATGTAATTAAAAATTAATAAACTTTCTCTTTACAACTTTATGAGAAGCTTGAAATAATTTTATGAAACTTTCAAGCATGTTTAAAAGAAGTGTGTATCAATGCGAAACTATAACTGAAATTTTATTTTTGGTTTAAAAATCCCAAGACAGTTCAAATGTAGAATTGAGCACACCACTTTTACAGTAAAGCTGGACAGTATTTTTCGTAAACCTAGAAAAGACATCTCTGTAAGAAGTTTTGCTTCAAAAGGAATGCAGTTTTCGTAGTTGATACACTAGCTACAAATCAAGAGATCTGTAACCACAAAGCCCCTAGAGAGCTAGAAAAAATCAAACCCTTTGCAGAAGTCTTAGAGGATAAAAAACTTGAACAGCAGTTTTCAGGTCCCTTACACTTGGAATCTAATTTCCACCAATGCCAATGTGCAGAAGTGTTCAAACATTAGTTTTCATCAAAATGACTGTGTTCACAGAGCTGTCTGCTGGCTCAGATGCTCACCTGCAATCAGCACTCTGCGCTAGAGACTGCAGCTCTCATTCTTCCCAAGCCAAGTCCAAACATGCTGTCTGTACAAAGGGCATGGTTTGCTCTCTCCTAAAAGAAAGAAGAGTAATAAAGGTCAGCAGGGAATGCCTCTGACTTTTTCAGTGCACTCTAAGTAGCCTTTTCTATCTAGTCAGCTTTACCCTTGGAATCAAAAAGAACGTGGCACAGGGCAGAAAAAACTCGAAAAGAATAGTTAAATGTAACCCTTTTCCTGGGTTATGTCGGGTGAGCCACTTTGTGTTTCACTGGACTTAATACAACCCACGAGGCTGATGTGAGGACAAACACATTAAATGTTGTCAAGCATGGGAATAGGGTTCACATGGAGAGATCACATTTCCCTCTGACAGACTTGTTTCAAACCCTGTGAGGAATATAAGCAAACCTAATAGTCAGAATGACCCAATATCCTCAAAGTAGAATGTTTAAAATTTTTATCTGGAACATAATTTTCCAGTAAGTAACTATGCAACCCTTAGCAGTATGTTTTCTAAAGCCCTACCACCGTCAGATAAAATTCATTGCTCCTCTTATATGAGTGATTTAAAAACCAAATAAAATTCTTTTTTTCTTATAAAAGACTGTCTTAGTGGTACTAACTCTAATTGTGGCTAAATCAATCAAAATTCAATAATTAAAGGAAATTAATTCTTACACTAGAAATTGAAATGCTACAATACAGTTAAGTAGAGGTTTTAGTAACTCTCACAACCAAAAGAAGGCAAAACACACTACAGAGGAAGCTAGAACCACAAAAAATGAAAATATGCCCTTTTTTCCCCCCCTGGTATTTCTGAGGTTTACAAAACCATAAATAAAATTCATAGGTCAGCCAGGATAAGTTTGTATCAGTTATTGTTGGAAAAAATTATATTAGGTCTGTAGATTTTTCACTACTGATATGCTGTGCACGTTCTTCTCTTCATTAATAATTATTTAATTAATTTTTATATTGAATGGTAAAATTTAATTAGAATAAGTTAGCTTTGTATAATCCTCCCACAGCTTACCAAGACCAGAAGTATTTGGAAATATATTAGCAATTGCTGAATCATAACTAAAATTAAAAATTACTTATAATTATTCTTTTTCACTTTGAAATTCACATTCCATACACCAATATATTTTAGGCTACTTTCACTTCTAAATGTATATATGTACGTGTTTTGCCTCTGGAAGTTCTACCCAAGTTGTAATATAACCCTGATGAATCTTTTGTGGAAACGCCTTGCAGAACAAATCTGCTGTTAAAAAGTCACACTCAGAAGTTCATCTTTGAACTCCCCTGGTGTGACATAATCTCAGCTGAAAAAAACATTTTAACTCTATTATTACCAGTGTCAAAAAAAATTTTTGTACTTAGAGGACTAAAAAGATACATGAGATGACTCATAGCACAGGAGCTCCTCCCATTGATCCCACTGGATGCTTCTAATGAAGTGGTTTACACCTCTGGATGAAAATTACTCCCATACAGAAGTACAGAGTGTGTATCACTTTAGGCACCAGAAAAACAGTAGGATTGTGATGCATATTCAGCCTGAAAAAGCAAACAAGGGAAAAATAAATATTCCACAGATTCTTGGCAGGCAAAACCTGGGTCCTGATAATCACACTTATGGCAGCAGGTAAGTAATTTCCTTAATATTAAGGCTCAGATGGCTTTCCTTCCTTTCTCTGAACTCTGATGCAGGATATTTTTCCAGTACTCCAAAGAAATTATTTGCAGACTGGAAAACAGCCCTTCCATATGCAAAAAATTAGAAATGTTTGCAGACTGTTCTGTGTCAAACTAGTGCTTTCCTTCACACATGAACGCAATTATCCAAGACCACCTCTCTCTGAACCAACATATTTCTTTTTAATTAACGTACTAAGCTATTCAGTTCTAAGTATTCATCATTTCAGTGAGTATTTCAATAGTTCTGTATCTGTAAATGTTGAATTTGGGTGAATTAAAAACTAGCTGAATGATCATTCTAGTAAGCCTTGAAACTGAATTTTCTCTTTAGCAGGAAGAGTGTGGTACAATAAGCATGGATACTATGGAAATTCCAGGGTACATCTGCTTGTACTGTCTTAGATGGTGTTGTCCTACCAACATGTATGTATTATGGAAATTTAGGAGAGTGAACATGCACATTCATTCAGATTCTCTACTATTAGGTATGTCCAATGCACACAGACTGAGATCTCTGCCTCTGTACTGATGAGGACAGGGGCATATCTTACCTGGCTTCTGCGAAGTTTTAACTTTAGGTCTTTGGCTTTGGTTATGATGGCTCTGTAGTCAGTAAAAGTGCTGAAGATTGTCTTATGGTTTTAAACCTTTCTCATCTTTCTTATTTCTGCTCCCTTGCTGGGAGTAGAGGTCCTCTCACTAGAGAAAAAACCAAAACATTTATCCTTCATTTAAGAGACAAAATAATTAAATGGCAAAAGTCAAATAAAAGCTGTTTAAAGTCTCAGGGTTTTGGAATTACAAATAACACTTCTAGTTATACAGCTTTCTCCACTTTTTTTTCACTGAAGCCCTCTTTTCCTCTTCTAAAGTAATACATAAAAACTAAAGGAAAAAAAAGTTCAAAGTAAAAGGATGCTGTCAGACTTTCTAAAGTTTACTGAAGTTTGTTCATAAATAAATGGAATGGCATTTAACCTCATTACTTCCCTCCACCAGGGAAGGCTTATGCCACTTAACTTGTAACTTATTTTATGCTTCCTTATCTTCAGGTTTTATCTTCAGAATTACAAACACATTACCAATTTAAAAAAAAAAAAAAACAACTATGTTTCTGCCAACTACCCAACCCCCTCCCCCGAACAAATGAGAAACCTCCCCAGCCCAGGAAAACCATAAAACACATAATTTGGATGAGAAAAAGTCTACACTCTGTCACCATAGCTACAAGAAAACAGAAAGCATTCACACGTTGATTACCCCATAGCAAGAGCCCCAAGTAGCCCAAATTCAATCACCTAAGTAAAGCACTAAACTTCAGACAGTTTAGTGTTCCTGCTTACTGGTAATAATTGAGCAAGTACTGCAGCAGAATGGAGGATACCTTAATTTATAATTATAGCTAAAATTCTTTTTTTTTTTTTTT
>VWZP01002784.1:1456-39942 GCA_013396995.1 Dicaeum eximium
GCCTTGTGCTGTTTTTTTTTTTTTCTGTTCACATTGCTCTGCTTCGTCCTGTCATTCTTCTGTTCTCTCTGTCTCGATGTTTATAAACAGACAGATGGGTCTTTAGAGACAGATGGGTTGATGCTTACTTCTAAATTTTAAAAGTTTATTAAAGTTTAACAAAATACAACAAAGGACTGAATAAGGAAAACTTACAGCACTGGGAGCATGCAACAAAAACCACTATGTGCATGCCCATAAAATGCCTGCTCCACCTTTTATACTCTTGGTGTTTCATTGGTTAACCCTGGCCCTTCCCAAAAGTCTGACAGTCAAATCTTCTTTGCCGTCCATTGGTGGAGACCGTCTTGCAACTTGATTGGAGGTCACGTGTTGTCATGCCTAGCCTCCTAGTAGCAAGCCTGCCCTCCTCCCAAATGCCTTATGCAAGGGGTATAGGTACATGCCCTCCCTCCACATGTTCCAACTACCAAAGCCATCTCTTGGCAACCATACAGAGGGGAAAGGGGGCTGAGGGGAGAACAGAGGATGTCCAAACAACAAATCACAATAACATAATTATACATCAATAAAACTTCTCTTAACATACACATAATATTCATCCCTTAATTGCGAGACCCATCCATTGCATTACCCATCTATAACACATCTGTGCAGAAGTGGTTCTACAATGGTTGCAGAGTATTTTGAAGTTAATTTCCTTAGTGACTGGTAAGGAATGGACCTGAGCCTTGAGTTGAAATACTCTTACTGTCTGTCTTCTCTGATTAGGGAATACTCTAAGGAACTTGTCTGCTGGCAGAGATTAGAGTTTGTTGGTCTGAGCCATTGTTTGACAATGTCTGTTGTGCCTTGAGATGCAGAATACAGATGTATTACCCTTCCAAAGCCATCTGAAGATAATGAAGACTGTTGCATAAAAGTTTTACTGGCATTTTGTTTTCTTTTGAGGGAAATTGGATACTTGTTTATGGATATTATTGCAATGACAGTGGTCTGTGTGAAAATAATCACAGTATTGTGAAGTGCCTTGTACTGCTTTTTTTCCCCCTTTTCTACAGGGGAATAAACTTATACTTCAGTAGCAGTGTAACTGATTCCATGCAAAGTTCATGACTTTGGGAATGCTAGTAAAGTTAAAAGGTTTGAACTCTTCCCTGTGGTGCAAGCTCATAGAAATGAACAGCCTCACTCCTCTGTCAGGGTAATGTTTTTAGTTATTTTAAGTATGAATAATTGCATTCATCTCCAACACACATACTCAGGTACTGAGTTGATGCTGTGCATTTCATGTGCTCAATTCACATGTGTTCCCTGAGGCTACTGATGATTCTAGGCTTTTTTACTTTGATTCACAGAGGTGAAATATTCTGTCTGACAAGCTTTTGGGCTCTGGTTGCACTTGGCAATGCAGCTTATTCCATAAATCATTGCTCTGATTTTTCACCCTGGCACAAGTCAAGCCCAGTCTGCTAGAAACAGCTCCTGTAGAGTTGCTATTCTGCTGCCTGTGTTCCTTTGTGCTGGAGACTTCCTGCTGGCTCTGTGGTTGGGGCAGTTCTCAGCCCAACCCCAGTCCTGTCAAACAGGGAGAAGCAGAGGTGCAGGTGGGCCTCCTTTTGTCTCATCTGATGCCCTTTGGCAGTGTTTGCAGGTTAATGGGAGCTGGGAGACACCCGTTGCTTCATGCCCAGGTGTCTGGGAGGAGCTCAGTGTGCCATCACTATAGAGAACCAAAGATGCTCAGGAACACTGACTGATGTTCACAACAGCATGTGACTGGTAGTGTTAGTGATTGATCTGGTGTTTCTACAGGAAAAAAGCTTGGATCGGGAATTCTCACTGTGCTGTGAGCTCAGTGCTCCTCTGCCCAGGGGCTGCTCTTGCAGCTTTGGGTACACTCTTTTCCCTGGCTTTCTGCCTGTGACCTGCTGCCACTGTAAGCTCATTAGGAGCAAAAGTCTCTGTTCATTTGCCCAGCTGTGACTGGACAATTCTAGCAGTTTATTGCAGAGATTAGGTGAGTCCGTTGTTCTGANTGAATAAGGAAAACTTACAGCACTGGGAGCATGCAACAAAAACCACTATGTGCATGCCCATAAAATGCCTGCTCCACCTTTTATACTCTTGGTGTTTCATTGGTTAACCCTGGCCCTTCCCAAAAGTCTGACAGTCAAATCTTCTTTGCCGTCCATTGGTGGAGACCGTCTTGCAACTTGATTGGAGGTCACGTGTTGTCATGCCTAGCCTCCTAGTAGCAAGCCTGCCCTCCTCCCAAATGCCTTATGCAAGGGGTATAGGTACATGCCCTCCCTCCACATGTTCCAACTACCAAAGCCATCTCTTGGCAACCATACAGAGGGGAAAGGGGGCTGAGGGGAGAACAGAGGATGTCCAAACAACAAATCACAATAACATAATTATACATCAATAAAACTTCTCTTAACATACACATAATATTCATCCCTTAATTGCGAGACCCATCCATTGCATTACCCATCTATAACACATCTGTGCAGAAGTGGTTCTACAATGGTTGCAGAGTATTTTGAAGTTAATTTCCTTAGTGACTGGTAAGGAATGGACCTGAGCCTTGAGTTGAAATACTCTTACTGTCTGTCTTCTCTGATTAGGGAATACTCTAAGGAACTTGTCTGCTGGCAGAGATTAGAGTTTGTTGGTCTGAGCCATTGTTTGACAATGTCTGTTGTGCCTTGAGATGCAGAATACAGATGTATTACCCTTCCAAAGCCATCTGAAGATAATGAAGACTGTTGCATAAAAGTTTTACTGGCATTTTGTTTTCTTTTGAGGGAAATTGGATACTTGTTTATGGATATTATTGCAATGACAGTGGTCTGTGTGAAAATAATCACAGTATTGTGAAGTGCCTTGTACTGCTTTTTTTCCCCCTTTTCTACAGGGGAATAAACTTATACTTCAGTAGCAGTGTAACTGATTCCATGCAAAGTTCATGACTTTGGGAATGCTAGTAAAGTTAAAAGGTTTGAACTCTTCCCTGTGGTGCAAGCTCATAGAAATGAACAGCCTCACTCCTCTGTCAGGGTAATGTTTTTAGTTATTTTAAGTATGAATAATTGCATTCATCTCCAACACACATACTCAGGTACTGAGTTGATGCTGTGCATTTCATGTGCTCAATTCACATGTGTTCCCTGAGGCTACTGATGATTCTAGGCTTTTTTACTTTGATTCACAGAGGTGAAATATTCTGTCTGACAAGCTTTTGGGCTCTGGTTGCACTTGGCAATGCAGCTTATTCCATAAATCATTGCTCTGATTTTTCACCCTGGCACAAGTCAAGCCCAGTCTGCTAGAAACAGCTCCTGTAGAGTTGCTATTCTGCTGCCTGTGTTCCTTTGTGCTGGAGACTTCCTGCTGGCTCTGTGGTTGGGGCAGTTCTCAGCCCAACCCCAGTCCTGTCAAACAGGGAGAAGCAGAGGTGCAGGTGGGCCTCCTTTTGTCTCATCTGATGCCCTTTGGCAGTGTTTGCAGGTTAATGGGAGCTGGGAGACACCCGTTGCTTCATGCCCAGGTGTCTGGGAGGAGCTCAGTGTGCCATCACTATAGAGAACCAAAGATGCTCAGGAACACTGACTGATGTTCACAACAGCATGTGACTGGTAGTGTTAGTGATTGATCTGGTGTTTCTACAGGAAAAAAGCTTGGATCGGGAATTCTCACTGTGCTGTGAGCTCAGTGCTCCTCTGCCCAGGGGCTGCTCTTGCAGCTTTGGGTACACTCTTTTCCCTGGCTTTCTGCCTGTGACCTGCTGCCACTGTAAGCTCATTAGGAGCAAAAGTCTCTGTTCATTTGCCCAGCTGTGACTGGACAATTCTAGCAGTTTATTGCAGAGATTAGGTGAGTCCGTTGTTCTGACGCTCCATGGTTTAAAATCACTTCTGCTGTTCAAGCCAACACTGTAACATAGTGCAGAGATAGGTTTTATGTATTGCTGGCATGGATTTCCATCTGATAAAACCCTCTCTCTTTGCTCCTGAGTCAAGCACTTGCTCTGTTTGCAACCTCTTCTACTGTAAGGACTCATTGCAATGTTAATAGCAGGAGTGGATGGCGTGAACACACTTGTGACTTGGTCTGGGAAGGTGAATTGTTTTTCAGGCTTGGTCGGTTTGTTTTGCACCAGTCACCCCTGCTAGGACTTAAGATTCAGTGGCAAAACCAGAAGAGAAGACCTTCATGTTTGTATTTACCATCATTACTACACACCGAATGACTAAGTATGGTGTCACAAACAGATGTTGGGAATGGTGTCACTAACAGACATGACACCTGCCCTCCCGTGTTCCAGCGTTGCCAGGAGCCGGGCCCGGCCCCTCTCACCATGCCCTGGAGTGCAGCTTCCCTGCAGTTGGGACGCTCTTCTCGCACTCCAGCAGTGCTCCCACAGTCTCTATGTCATCACCAGGGCAATCCCAGGTGGTGGAGCAGACCCTGCTCGTGGGGAACTTGGAGAGCCGGGTCAGGGAGGAAATCCTCTACGAGCTCTTCCTGCAGGTAGCAGACGAGTACCCTTATGTATTGAAATGCTTGTTCTAATGTTTGAGAAGAAAAATTCCACCAATGGGATGTTCAGTTAGGAGAGTTGGACAATATGCTCTCTAGAGGTCCCTTCAAACCCCCACCATTCAGTGACAGTGTAGAAACACAAAGTAGTTGGACCTGTTTGAAGCCCGAGCTTAATTCCTACCTGTTTTCATGATTAAACAGTAGTCTGCTGTATGACTGTAAATGTGATCTTAAGAAAGTTTATCTTCTTAGAGGACATAAGTAATACAAGACAAAATGCAAAATTGATAAAGATGCTCTTAGAATACAGTTTTGCATTATTCTTCTGCATAATCTGCAGCAGCCATCCAACTGCCAGCTTTTATCTGGGTCTTTAGGTCACCCCAGTAACTTGTCTTTTCCCCTTGTTTTATCTTGTTTTCATTCCTGTTTGCTGCAACAGCCTATGCTTCTCATTGTAGTCTTGCCCTGTCTTGGAAAACATCCAGTTCAGTATTCCTGCTATGGCACAGTCCTAAACATACACCCCTGACCTCTAGCTCTTTCCCTCCATCAAATGATAAGCAAGTATCTACTACTACTTCTATATTATTAATATTTTTATTCATTAACTGGAAGGTAACTTTTGCTATGGAGTCAGTAAATTAATCTTCCCCTTTGGGAAGCTAATTATTATGGTATGGTATTCTAAAACCAATAAAAATTCTGGTAATGAAAGACTAAACATGAGGTGGTGCTTGGTTCTCTTTTAACATTACTGGAGCTGATTTTTATTTGTAGAAGGCTCAGAATTTGAACTTTGGGAATGTGGAGAGACATTTTCAAAGTAAGAAACGTATGGTTTCTGACTATGGCTGAAGAGAAATAATGAAATATTCTAAACGCAGTGAAGTGTCAGTCTCTGCTAAATAACAGAAATTACTTTCAGGCTGGACCATTAACCAAAGTGACGATTTGTGAGGACAAAGAAGGAAAACCTAAGTCTTTTGGATATGTCTGCTTTAAACACAAAGTATCAGTGCCTTATGCAAAAGCTCTGCTGGATGGAATCCATTTGTATGGAAGACCAATTACTGTGCAGTATTGGAGGGGTGTGTTTCACAGTCTCAGTGGTAAAGTTTAAGTGTAAATTTTTAAACTTTTTAAAGAACAGTATTGAATCCTACAATCTTTTACAAAGTTAACAATTTGGAGTTGGAAAAATTAATTTTTTTGTTAAGAAACAAAGACTTCTTGTGGCTTTTGCATAGGAAAGGATTCAGTCCTTGTAGTCTTTTGTTTACTAAGAAAATACAATAGATTGGTTCAGACAATAAGTGTAACTTCAACAGCATAACTTCCAAGCTGTGTCAGACACTGCTGTATGGAAAACAGCAATCCAGGTTTTCATGCCAGATTACATTTAGGAATTGGGGTATAACTTTACCTCTCAGCCTGACAGAAAAAATTGATTCAGTATGGCCAGCCACTATTGAGCTCTTGGATCATTTCACGACTAAAGCCACAAAATTATCAGTGCTTTTGTTTTAAAGGGAAGAGATTGTAGTTCAAAGAATACATTAAATTCAAAGTCATATTCTTAATTTTATGTATATGGAACTAAACCTTCGAGCAAGCCAACAATCAGGCATCATTTGCAACCCAGACATTAAGGACTCATGTTCCTGCTGTGCCACTGCTTCCTTCAAAGGCTCTACAAAGCAGTTGCTGGGTTTAAGCAGAATATATGTGGTTCCTAAAATCAGAAGCATTTCCTGTGTCTGTAACTGGATGGCGATACTGTTCTTGATTACTTCAACAGCCCTTATTTGTGCTTCTGTAAGTGAACAAATGAGAAATGAACATTTTCAGGCTGTAAGATGATGCTATTGATTATCTGCCAAAAATGGCACCATACCTTTGTATACTGCCTTAGATCTCCTAGCACACTACAAATGACCCAAAATACTTTCTGTTAATTGAATTGTCATGACTGAATAATCATTACACTCTTGTCTTATTTCCAGGGAATTCTCACTCACTAGAACTAGACAGTTGTACAAATGGTTTTGAACATCATATTGACTTAGATTCTCCTGCACACAGGTAACAAAGATCACCTGTGAATGAGTGTCCTGGTTTAGGGCAAATTTGGGAGAAAACCTCCAAAAGATCCCCACCACCTTCNAACCTGTTTATTTAACAAGCAAAACACTCCCCAGCACGAAAAACAAAATGATCAATACCCGATGACAAAACTCCTTTCTGAAGAAATGACAAATTCAGAAAAGTCTCTCCTGTGGGTGGTTGCTGTTATCAGTCCCTCCGGCTCTTAGAAAGGCTGCTGCCAGAGTGGGCCCCAGTGGGCCGCAAGGTGCAGGTTTTCGGTGTTTTTCTGGGTCCAGAGCAGGTTCGAACAGTCCAAGAAAACGGACAGAAAAAATAGTCCAGGGAAAACTTCTTTGCCTCAGCTAGCTACACTAACTAAAAAGTAGAAGGAGAGCCCTGTTCTGCTCCATCCATGCCAGACACCACAGTCCCAGCAGAATGTGTGGGAGTATGCGCAGTCTCTGATAACAAACTCCGTGCTGCTTCTTCTGCCTGCCTTCACTCTCTGGCCCAGTCTTCAAGGCACGGAATATAATATCCAGCATAAGGAGAACAGACGATTTGGGGATACAAGCATCATAAAGTCACCCTAGGACAATGAGCCTTATAATTTTTAAGATATTGTATAAACAAAGTGAGTTGATGTGGTAGAGCAGTCTTGAGGTTTTTCATCAAAACAGCATCTTGTCATTGCATCCTTACTGAGAGCTTGCGACAAGCTGCAGTTAATTTTAATGTTTGGTTGTTTAGCTTGCCAGATGATTAGTTAGCTTCAATTTTCCATACTTTTTTTTTTTCTGCAATATTCAGGACCATGAGAACATACTGAACCCTGGGTTTTGTACTAACAATGTTTTCAGTCATTGGGGAACAAAATCTGACAATCTTTTTTTAACCCCACCAAGTTTACGCCTGCATTTTTTGTGTCTATAAGCACAAGCAGCTGTCATGTACATATGAATGCAGTTATAAACCTGTTATAATGGAAGTCTGAACACCCCAGATTCAGTATTTAAGCTGAATGCCCTTTGGTGCGTGCACATATGAGGATTGCTCATTAATTAAGACTTTGGATATATTTCCTTTGCTTTATCTTTTTTTTTTTTTTTTTAAATGTAAGTCCTGTTGCTAATATCTCAATTGTCCTCTTGGATATTCCCATTACAGCCCAAGAGTTAAGTCTCAGCACTCTGATCAGCAGTATGTGGTGGACATTCAGCCTTTGTACATTGGCTTGTTTTTCCTTTAGGCATCAAGAGCTTTCTGGAAATGCCGCATTTCCTGTTACTCCTTTGCCAGTGAACAGTTTACTTCATGATCACTCTGGCTTACAAGAGGTGGTGAGTTTGTGTTAAAAGTTAAAAATTTGGGAACGTTTTTATGAAGCTAAATGCATTTTGCATTTCTGCAAAAACCAGTGCTTACTTTAGTTCTCAAAAGGTGCTATAAGCTCAGGACACTTCAGGATCCTCTAATAACAGGATCTACCAAACCAAACTATTTTCTTCTTGCAAGAATATCTTAAAGGTATATAGCTTAAGAAAGCTAAAAATGCTGAAGTCTACGAAGCTCTTTCCTGCACTGTGTTCCAATTGGTGGGACAAGATGACCTCATTGGACTACAACCATGCAAGCAGCAGCTTCTTCACGTACAGCTAATAGGGAAACCTTCTACTTTTCAATTCGGAAATGCCCAGCAGAAGTTTGAAATGTGCTAAAACCGAACCTAAAACTCAACCGATGACAATGCCCAAGTTCTGGAAACAATAGTTTGAGGATTTCTGGCCTAAACCTTCACATGCCCGTGTAGGTCTCTTCTTCATTATTTACTTTCACAGCAGTAGGTGACAAGGATCCACACTTCACTTCCCCTCTACAAGACTCTGGTGCACGGCACCATTATCACCCTAATTTCTTCTGTCTGAGATATTCCACAAACAAGGAAACTGGTCACTTTAGGTGAAAATCCGTGCATCAAACCTATTCCCCAAATACATGATGAAGCTTCTGAATCTGATGAGTCTGTGGACTTGTAGGACTGAAGAAACCCAGCTTTTAATGTGAGGTAACGACTGTGGACAGTCTGACTGGGGACTAGCCAGCCCTTAGGACTACAGAAGGGGAGCAGTCTGGATCCCTTGTTAGCTGCAGTCTGAGCAGGAAAATGGAGACAATCTATTCTCCACCTCTGGGGTGGGGGCCTGCCCTCCCATCTCCCCAGGCTGTGCTCTGAGAAGAGCTGGTGCTTGTACCAACTTTCCCATCTCCTCTACTCCTTTGGAAGGCTCAAGTCTTAACCCTTAGGCTTAACCCTAACCATCTTACCCTCTGTGCTTGCTGATGAACCTACTCCTCAGTAACAAGGCAGTAGACACTGCGAGACCAAACTCGGCAGACCAGCACACACAACCAACTTCATCCCATTTTCTGCTTGCCAGAGAAGATGGTATTGCAGTGTGTCTGACATGATAGTTTGTTGAAGCTTCAGCAGCAAGTGATCTCATCACCAGTATGCCTTAACAAATCTACCTCACCTTGCCTTGGCAGGTTGCTCACTTGGGAATCTTTCAAAGTCCTTGTTGGAATGCTTTGTTCCACATTGACTTTAAAATTGGTTAAACCAGTTTGAAGAACTTGCAGATGTGCATTTACAGTACCAATAGGCACTGCAGTTACAAACATTTATCAAATAAAGATGAAGAAATGAAAGGAATACCATGTTTTTTTATCTTACGTGAGGACTAGCTGACAATTCAACCTTAAATTAGGCCATGTCTTAGTTGTAACTTTGCCATAAAAAATTTGTCTGCTTTTCTGAACTATACTAGTTGTCATAAAATAGCTTTATTCTCAAACATTCTGTGTTATTTTATAGTTTGTCAGTCTTTCAATTGTATAAGTCATAATCCATGCAAAATTAAGTTCTTTAAAATTTGCTCTTCACAATGTAAACAACTCAAGTTTCTACTTCTCTAAATGTACCATGTTTTAGCATAGCAGTACACAGTACAGAGCCCAATGGGTTAACAATTTCCTTATTAGCAGCACCTTCAGACTTATCCTTTTCTCCCTATCAGAATCAAACGGCACAATTCAAGACTGGATGGAGTTATCCTGAATTGGCCACATCCAAGTGACTTTGAAGTGCACCAAGCAGGATGAAAGAAAGAGAAAATAGCAAAGTTGTGACAATGACACTAATACTGAAGATAATAAAAGGAGGAAAGACAGCATGGCCAAAACTGGGAAAAAAAAAAAAAAGGCAAGAAAAAGACACATTAATACTGGATATTTTTTATTATTCTATTTGCTTTCATCTTTCAACTTTATTAAAGATGGAATGTTCAAGATTCATAGTATTTTTGAAATATATTATGCATAGAAACTTAAAATATCCTGAGTTGGAAGGGTCATCGAGTCCAGCTGGACCCGCACCCTTCATGCTGTTCCCCCTTCCCATCCCCTCCCAGCACACCAGCCCCCTGGGGAACAAATTCTCCCCAAAACTCTACAGCGCCCACTGAACCTGCAACGTCTTGATTTTGTCCCCCTTCTACACTGTCTGCCACAACTGAAAGGAGTCTGGCTGGCTCCACTGTACTTGCAATGGCCCTTTAAGTAGCTGCAAATTTTACAGGCCCAGCTACATCAACCCTTTACCTTTACTTATCCTCAATAAAAGGCATTGATTTGAAATATATTCACAGAATAGTTAGTTGGTGGTTGGAAAGGAGCTCTGGTGATCATCTAGTCCAATGACCCCACCAATGCAGGGTCACCTGGAGGTGATACAGGAATTGTCCAGGTAGGTTTTTGTCTTTAATGTCTCTGGAGAAGGAGACTCCATAACCTCTCTTGGAAGCTATCCCAGTGCTCTGCCACCCTCCATGTAAAGAAGTTCTTCTTCATGTTAAGGTGAAGCTTGGTTGTTCATTACCACTGAAGTCAAAGGCTTCAGTGGTAGCTATTTATACTTATGAGTAGGTAATCAGAATAACCACTGCTTTATAAAAAGCAAAAGAGAGTTTACTTTATTGATTATTTTTGTAGCAGTAGAAGGACCACATTTTTGCAACATTTTTCAAGAATGGTTCAGTTCTTGTGACTTTAATACATATGGAAACAATTCTGCATTTTACAAGAATGAGTTTGTCTAAATAGAAAATAGATTATTTTCCAAATCCACAAAAACGTGAAACAAATAATTGCTAATTGTGTGGAAGACCTGTCTTGCACTGTTGCAGGTATCCTTACTCTTAAAATAATCTAAGCCTAATATAAAAAAACCTCCAAACCCAGGAATAAACCATAACAAATTGTTTACCACTGAAATCTACCGAAACATTACCTGACCAAAACACATTGATAACAATAACATCTATTTTCTGTCAACTGCTTCACAGTTGACATAACTGCTTCACAGCTTCACAGAAAATGTGATAGTATACTGCAAAGCATGAAAATCAACACTAGAATGCTTTGTTATTTATTTTTATTTCTGTAAAATAGAAAATGTAAAACGCAAAATGTAAAATGGCTGAAACAAATGACAAACATGCCATCCCTAGAATTTAGAAAAAAAACAAAACCAAATTAAATTGTGTAGATGATGCATTAAGTGCAAAAGCTGCTCCATGTGCTTAGATTTAGCGTTGGCTTCAATCTGGATTGAAGTAATGTGTAGAAATGCATCTCCTTTTTTCACTATGAGGTCAGGCATCAGAACAGGTTGTGCAGAGAGCAGTTAAGCGGTCCCTTGGAGGTTTTCAGACCAGGCTGGATACAGCCCTGAGCAACACAGCCTAACATAATACCTAATCTTGCAGTGACTGGACCAAAAACTACCTGAGGTCACTTCTAACATGAATGGCTGTATCCTGACAGACTATTTTGATAGAACGACTCTTAGTAAGAATCTACAAGCATTTCTGTTTGAAGTTTCACCATCACTTATTTTCTTAGACAAAATACCCTCAACTGGCATCTGATAATTTACAAGCAAGCTTGCATTTGAAACCAAACTTTGCTGGAACTAAGTTAGACTGTTATACTATCAAGTGTCGAAAGCCTGAAGTATGATTCAGCAAGGACCTTAAAAATAAGAAAACAGACTGAAAAGTGTACAAAACTTTATACCTGGACATCAAACATCTTTTTCATATATACTTTACATTAAATATTCTGTAAGAATGACAAGGATCTCATTTTTGATGAACCATCAATGTATCTTTACACTGGGAGCAAGAACTTCAATAGGCAAATGTCCCTTTCATGCCTCCTCATCATTTTTGCATTCCTCATGGACTGAACGCAGTGCATTGAGGGCTTCCACTGTCACTGTGAGCTTTCCAATTACCGCACTGGCATCTTGTGAATCAAAAACTAGAAAGGAAACATCAGAAGACAGAATTATTTAACTTAAGATTTCACTTTTGTTTTGATAATTTTCCTTAGTGTTTGGACAGATTAAAGGGCAACTAGCATAGGCTAAAAAAAAAGGAGAAACAAATAAATAATCTTGCAGTTCAGGTCCTCAGGCTACTGGAAATTAACCACTCTTAGAACTAGAATATACATCAATAAAAGTATTAGTGTTGAAATTAATTTAAAAGGGAAACTATCAATATAATAATTGTCTATATAAAATAATTATTTTTCGCAGTATGTATATAAAGATTTTCCAAATTCCATTAAAGACATATCTATATACAAAGAAATAGTTTTAAGTAAAAATACACCAATTAATGTGTTTTCTACACTGTATATGATGGATGGGTCCAAATCAGCCTCGCCAAATCACTCAGTGAAATGTCAACTTAAGAGCAGACTTCAGGGGACTCTATCTTTTTTACTTAAAAGAAGAGCAGGATAATTGTAGTTAATTTTATCAGAAGATAACACTAATTCTATTTTCTCACTTTTTAGACTGTCATATTATCTCTGAGACATACAACAGTTTTTTGACTATAATATTTTTCATCCATATTCTTGCTTAGCCATTCACTTAATTGCTTCAGATGTCAAATAAACCACTGACACAATCAGCAATGAAAGGAACAAAATATGAAAAAATATGGTTCCAAGCCTCAAAAAGAATAAAGGAAGTTTGGTATTTAATTTAAGAATGACTTTATCTTAATGCAGTAGTGTCCTATAGATTTCCCTGTGTCTGGGTTTATTATTTTTCCTTAAACCAATATCCAACTCAGAGAACATGTACAGCACTTAGGAATTCTGTTTATTGTGCCCTTACATTTAATTGACGTCTGTGTCAGATCTGAAGAACTGATCCTTTTACAATGACTTCATCCAAGAAAATATATAGATATATTCTTTTGCCATGATGTGACATATTTTAACATAATATTAATTTAAACTCTCTGAAACATCTAAATTTTCAGAAAATAGGCATGTTTATATGTTATGGATGCAACAAAAAACTGTACAGCGTATGCAGGAAAGGGGAGAAGTGCAGAAGGGAAAAAAAAAAGTATTTCTAGCTATAATTTTCATATATATAATTAAAACAAAGTAAAAATTAGTTTAAATGTCTGATGATTATGGGAATAAATGCTCTTCACAATATTGAAGTAGTTGTCATTACATGGTAATGATTAGCTTACAGTAACTAGTAATAAAACCCAGTCCTTCTGGTCCTAATAATTTTCTCAGATGATGATTAGGAATTTTAAGAGTTTTGTGAAAAGTGACTTTCAAAAATTATGTTTACATAAGTAATCAATCTTATCAAATGGGAATTATGACACTGGGAACTATGGTCATTAATTCCAGAACAAAAATCAATCTTCCAGTGAGAAATTACAAAATATATTTTTGGAGGAGCTTTTGTACTTGGAGTAAAATTACTGGTGAAGAAAAGCTGAAGTTGCTCAGCCACAGCAGGAAATGCATCATATCTGTTATTCTTTCAAATATTATTCTTCCAGAGTATGGATATTTGATTTTTAGGATTTTCCTTATCGTGTTCCCGTAACTTTGAGTATTTTAGCAACAGCATGGATGCAAATCATGCATGATAATGGGAATGGATAAGAAAGCATATTTCTTTCCTTTATTACTCAGCTCCCCATTGTTTAAGGTACAGAAATTAGACACAGCAGTAGAAGTAGTAAAGTAACATTTGCCTGGCATTCTGCTGGGGCTCACTAGAACTCTTGCTATTGCAAAAGGCACCTTGTGAACATGGGTGCGCTGCACCCAATCATTGAACTAGTTGACTTACTGGGAAAGGAAAGCAACTCCTTTATAAGAGAGGTGCTTTCAGCTTCTTCACTGAGCTTCACCCCAAGGGGGAAAGAGGATTGAGAGGAAAACGTAAAGAGAAAAGTGCACCATTGGTAACCATGTCCCTGCTGCTATGGGGAACAGGACATTGAGCAAGGAGAATATTATCCTCATAGTCGACAAAAGAACAAAAGCCTTCTTGAGTCTTCTTATCAGTGTTATAAAAATGCATCCTATGACCCCAGTAAAATGGAAGATTCCATACTCCCTACTTACATCACCTTGCTCTAATGAGTCACAATGAGTTTGGTCACAATCTGTTACAGAAGGGTGCTCACTAAAACTGATTCCTAATCAAAGCTACCAGTATTTCACATATGTTTCATATGTGTTTCATCCGGAGGAAACAGACTTGAGGTACTCAGGATTATAACGTAATTTCAAATACAATATAGGTGTTAGTAATATCAAATTACTGATGAAAATTTTAATACAAAACAAATTTTTATACAAAATACATACTTATTGTCCTACCACAATGAAGTCTGTTGTAGAAAAGAGAAAATTATAGCAGTGGACACACTTTGAAAGTTCTTAGGTTTTATAAATTAATTTCTATGAGGTGAGAATGTTGTTTGGTTTGGGGTTTTTTAAAAAACCTTTAAGGAATAACACAAATAGATAGTTTTTGCAGACCTTTTCAAACAAATGTGGAAGTTATTAGTTAGTGTTAAAGAATTTCTTGTTGAAACAATGTCAAACAATTACTTGCACAGAAACGCCTGCAAAGCAAAGTAGAAATTCATCAAATTTTAGGTTACAGAAGTTTACAAGAAAGTGATCTTTAAAACTTACCATCAATATCTTGCTCAATGATATCTCTTTGCTTCTGGAATATCTCTTTTAAACTGACATAAGCAAACCCAATATCCTCACATTCAAGATCCTGCTCATCTTCTGGGGGATCACTGACCACTGTAAATTTTAGGCTAAACACACACGCACAAAAAAAACGTATTTTGCTTTCAGAAAGGGTCAAAAAATCAAATTACAAATAATGAAAAAAAGAAAAACCACACTATTTTACAAGTTTAAAATGCATAAAGGTGGAAACATTTGGTGTATGGGCAGAATCTTTCCATAAATTTTGTTTCTTGGTGGTCCTCTTGCTACGATAAAATGGGAAGCTGGACTACTGATGAACTTCTGCCTTCCTATTTATTCAATACAGAACTGAAATTTCAGCACAAGCCAAACCAGACATTCTGATAACTGCAGGAAACAACTTACTTAGTAACACAGGGGACGGTAGTGACTTGATGGCACATGTAAGAGATGAATGCTGCTGTTCTGAGAAAAAGCTCACTGCTGTTATTTTAACTTATTATTAATTACTTGTTATTTTACCTCAAGTTTGTAAAATATTTAGTATCATTATCTAAGCATTTATAGGGGAAACTGCAGCACACATTGTTTCACAGTGTTGAGGAATCCAGCCAATGCAGGTGGCTCAGGAGCAGATGCAGGTTGAGCATTGGAGGAGCCCAGCCCAAGACAAGAGGCTGTGAACTACCATCCCTTAGCACAACAAAGGGTCCAGGGACATGTGCACAGTCAGGGGAGGGACTAGAGATACAGCAGGAGCCAATAACTCCTGACATCAGCTACATCCAGGTGAGGGACACTTAGGGACATGGCAGGAGCTTATGACCCCCAGACTGTCCTGTGAGGGTATGAAAGCCCAGGTCTTCCTTTGTTCAGAGTCCCTCCTTTGAGGCTCCAACTTGAACTGTTATTGTCTTATTTAATTACTGCATAAAAAATTAAATTATTTTAAGGATTGGGACCTCTAAGACTCAGTGATTGGAAACCTGGGCTGGAGTTGGTGAGGGCAACTGGTCTGACTGGGACAGTGTGGGGGGTGTAGCTGCAAAGGGACCTCAGTCCCAGATTAGGTGGTGAAGTGTGACTGCCACAGTGGTCCTGGATCATTGGACAGGGAAATTTCTTTAGCTACTAAATTATCAACTAATTAGCCAAGGAAAAAAAAAAGGAGTATTTTATCCTCATTATTGTTAAATCTTAGTAAAACATACTTTAGCAGAATATGTTTAGCAACCTTCCTAAAATAGATGTCAAATAAGGGATATGGAATGAAGAGAGATCACTATCTCTTTCTTGGAATGAATCAGTGATTTGTGAGTAAGATTTACAAATGACTCTGACACTTCAAATGCAATCAGCAGGTATCCTAGTTTTCTGTAAATTGAATGGATCTTTAAATTAATAGTTGTTTCATTTTAATGAACATGGACATTCAAGAAGAAACAAAGTATGTAATTCATTTTCTCCAAGTAATGCACATGGCTATCGCAATGAAAAAAACTGAATGAGAACAAATTTATTACTATGAAATTGAACAAGTCTAATTTATAATCTTTCTCATACGTATTCATATAATAGATGTCTGCTACATCCATATATTATACACATAAGCTTTTTTTTTCTTTAAATTCTGGGGCCTAGGAACACTTCCTGCAGTTCTTAAAGACTCCTTTTAGTATTCTGAATTCAGAAAGCAACAAATGTACTACTCTACCATCACATAGATACGTGCTTTTCAATTCATTACTGATAGATTACTGATGATAGAATCTAGAAACTCTCTTTTGTAAAACAAAGTTGTTTAAAAAGAAAATCAACAAAACAAACAAATCCCCCAAAATGAAACCAAGCACTAAACAAACATTAGATGAGTTTGCAATATTACATTCCATATGCACCTACTCGGAGAAGAAGTAAGACCAGCAGCCACATCACAATGCAGGCATCATTCCTAACTGAAACAATTATTTTTTTCTTGTTAGTTATGTATTAACTGCTAAGGGTCACCTCGTCAGTAAAGACAAACAAAAAAGCAAACCACAAGTATTATTTACAAAGACCTGTAATAGAGGTTTTCAGCATTAATCTGTACCTGTCAGCAGGTAGATCTGGCTTTAGAAGAATTGACTTCAGATACTCTCTTTCTGCATGATTATCTTCCTTATCCACATTTATCACTGCAAAGCAAATAAATTAATATAACTGGTTATCAATTGTTTTTCACCTATTAGAAGAAACTACACGAAGAAAATAACAAAATAAATTAAGTGTTTATTTCCTCTTCTTTTCTAAGGAAAAACAATGTTAGAATCAAATGTCAGAATCATGTGATCTAATGGTGTGTCACTGGCAGGTTTATATGAACACTGTCAAAAAAGATACAAAAGCAGCATCTAAGCATGTCACAGGGCTGCCGCTTTCTATTAACAGCAATAACAGCCATGATTTTAAAAGCCAAGGATCTTTACTGCTTCGTATTTGAAGCGACTTACTGTATTTTCTTCCAGTAAGGAAGCTAGAGATAATGAGAACGGATGGCAAAGTGCTTATCCTTTTTGACAGCCTCAGTAATTTAATCCTCCTTTCCTGCTACAGTATTTCAATACAAGAAATCTTCAGACCAATGGACCAGAGAAGATCTGTCATCTATATTCCCTCCAAGTGGGCAGTGCCAAGATAGCAGTGGTTGATACGCCACTTCCAATTCATTTCAGTCTTCAGCTACACACGGAATGATCTAATAGTCTATGAGTAAGAGGAGGATCTAAATGAGTCAATTCTTTGGGAAGTTGCATTCTAAAATCAGGCTTGTATATGGTAGCAGTTTTAAAGATATGACTAAGACACCATTTCTCCAAAGCCACTTTTACATAATTATTTTTAAAAGAATGATTAATTTGAATGTCTGTATTAAGGGTTTGTCACAATTAGCAAACTGATTCACCCACCCCAGAATACTCTCAGCTAAAAGTCCAAGACTGAAGCACTCAGGCTGAACCTTAAATGAAATAAAATTTTACCAGGAAGAAAAAGTTAATGAATAATTGAAATATGATGAAATAGCTGGGGAAATAATTAACAAGATAATTATAAATTATTACAATATTTCTATGTATGCTAGTAGTGTAAATATAAAATATTAACTGGCAATGTATTAGTACAAAACAAGAATGAATCCATTCCCCTATTAAAAAGTTGTCATTAAAGAAACACTGAGTATTTGCAAGTAGTAACGAAGTCCAATTACATATTCTCTCTTTTCAACTGTGTTTTAGATGTACAGGTTAGAATGTTTTTCTTTTGCTAAGATGTATAATAATTTACCAATAGAAAAATTAGATCATCATGCTCTTTTAAAAAGAATATATAGATTTTAGTTACTTATAGTCTAATTTTGAAATTTGTGCACTACCAGCATATTTAAATCTGTTGTAATGTTACCATTTTATATACCATCCTCCTTCAGTATTTCATTGTATACTTGATAATTGCATACTTACATAATTTCTTAAAAATCACTTTTACTATTTCCCAAAATATCTGGAAAACAGGCAAATAGAGTTGGCACATAGAGAAATGCAACTATAATATAAAGGAAGTAGGCTTTATTGCAGGTATTTTCATAAGACAGTTTAAGAGAAGAACCAAGCCTGCTCAGGAATACGTCAGACTTACCAGTGCTATAGTTATAGTGAATCCTCTGACCACCTGGTGGTTTTGGAAGTGACAGTGGGGTCTCCTCTGCAAGGAAATTGTTTAATCTGCATTCTACAAAGAGCTGCTGGATTGTTTCATCTGCTGTAATTCGTGACTCAGTAAGACCAAGTGATGTAATTTTAATCCGGATTTTTTCAACTTCCTATTTAAAAACAAAATATAAACATAATACAAATTATTTTTTGTTTCTTTAAGTGTTAACACAAAACAAACATACATATATATATGTAAATAATCAGGTTTTTTTATACAATTAATACTGATTGATTGACATATACAAAATGAGAATCTAAAGCTCCAAGGTCTGTAGCTAAGACTGTTCTTGCAAGAGATACTGATTTCCATTCAGTGTTTAAAATATTTTTGCAGTAGTCATAGTTATAGTCTGCTGGTTATCTTTATGTAAAAATGCTATTGAACCACAAATTCCAACTGTCATAGTTTTTACCTACACAGCAAAGTAATCCTGTAGCTGATTAAAATACTGTCAGTAATACAAGGTGCTGACGTTTTCCAAATAAAAGAGAATTGTTAGTACCTACTGCAGATTATACTACAATCCGTTCAATAAAAATCCATCAAATCACAAAATTGTTAGGCATGTAATGTATTTGTAAAAATTCAACTTCATATAGTGAACTTTCCTGGTTAAGTCAAACACACCTTACAAAGTGAATTTCAACATGTGAAACACACCTTACAAAGTGAATTGCAACATGTGATAATGAAAGTAATATCCCAACTGTTCTTCACCAGAGCCTTTTCTTATTAGCTTTAACTGAAATGACGTTTTTCTGTTCCTTATATGAAATAGTTTCATACTGTTCTGCAAAGCCTGGAATATTTATGTACAGATAAATTTTAGTAAGTTTTATTTAAGTGGACATGTTGGACTCAAGAGAAAGAGTTACAAATATTTCCTGAAGTTACTCTGGGAAGAAAGAAAAAAGAAAAGCCATTATGGTTTCAAAACTGGAATATGTAGGTGAGCATTCAATGATGATATTCTTCAAAGAGCAAATAGAACACACTGGATACAGAAATGTTGAAATTTTTTTTTACTTATTTAATATATTACTTTATTTTTATAACTCTATTAAAATACTTCTTCTATATGGAAATATTTTGGCAATTTTTATTTCTAAACTTAAATCACTTGAAGTACTAAATCACATTCAAAATATTAGCTTTCTGTATCAGTCAGAACTCCAAGTTAATGTTTCTATTTAATATGGAAATAGCTTACATTTTGTTGAGCAAATTATAAAATAAATCAAAATGAAAAGCAATGTATCCTATTGTAAAAATGTCCACCATACAGAACAATTTCCATTCCTGTCCTTTCAGCATTTGATGATGTAATTTTAGCACTTTCTTTTAAAGACTTTTCCTTTTATTTTGTATCCCATGACACTTTAACTAAAAATTCAAATCTGGATCAATATTTCAATAAGGTTCTTTCACTATTCAGCAGGTTCATGGAAATTTTACCAGGATGACAGAAAAAATTCCACACCATTCTGTCTCTACTAAAGGTACATGGCTTTAGCAAATTTTTTTTTCCTAAAATCCAGTAAGTTAAATGGCTACCAAATGTCATTAAAGTGATGGTCTCTGACTTGAATATGCTTTTCATATTCAAGTTTATAAATTAAATGAAACAAAATGAAGTATTTTATGATCAATCATACATCATAGACAATAAGAAAAAATAAAGAAGCAACTGGTACAGCTTGATACTGGAAAATCTGTTAGATATGTCTTATGTTCAATATGTCTAAGAAAGAACCATGACCTGTCTAATTTGCAATGTACAAAAAAACCCTGGTATGATCTTAAATGACTTACACAGTGTGGCATACAATTCAGATTTATAGTATAATTAGCACAATGATCTCCAAAAATCACAAAACTTATTTACAGTATTTGAGTATCAGCAGGATAATTATCTCAAAATATAAAAGGCAATGATTTCTGACCTTAAACAAACAAAAAAGAATTCAGTAAATTTTGACATGCTGTGCTGTATAATCAACCCAAGAATTCAAGTAAAGTAATGTGTATTTTTAAAATCCAACTTTTATCACACGTTTCCTTAATAGTGTATAGCTTTTACTGCTTTTATCTACTGTTCACAAACATGTGCATTGTTACTGAAGAACAGATCAATGGAGGGACATTGAAACTGATGAACCTGAAATGAATCTACATTCAGAACAATTCTCAGAATTGTTCTTAAATAATTTTGATAAAATAAAATACAGGATGACTAGAAAGGTATAGAGCAACTGTATTATAGTTTGACTTAACAGTCATTACTAGTACTCATTTTAGTTCTCAAAATTACAGGGTAAATTTTTAAAACATTTTACATATAAATAAAACAATCTTCAAAAGTACATTCTGTATTTTTCTGAAGAACATCTAAGTGACAGCGTTTCTACAAATCTACTGTAGCTGAAGACATGTAGCTTCTTTAAGATGTACTTTCTACAGCTTATAAAAAAAAGAGTAGTTTTGCTTAGACATGTTTCTTGTTGCTAGTTACTTTGTAATATACCACATAGCCTTGAAAAGAGCACTTCAAAAAATAAAACTACCTCCAGCGTAGCACATTGCAGAACATTAAAACCTGTTAAGTACTAGTTTTATGGTTAAGATTGTTGAGTCAATGTTAGATCTAAAAGTGTGAAAATTTTTTTGAGAACTATCTTATTGAAATACTATTCAAAGTAGGTTTTCCAAATTTGTATTATGCTGTGCTATTTTATATATATGTCTTCTAGTTCTGAATTGCTGGTTTTAAGAATAAGCCAAGGGATTTGATACTGTACATGTACAGCTTCATTGAAAGCTGATGCTAGATATAGCAAAGCTACTCTTAAAGGACATTAGGCTTATAATATTTTTCTTAGTCTTACCAAATAATTGCCATGTATACTGTGACTCAGCTGTTTAATATTTGTGGATACTGGACTTGAAATAATACAGTCATCACTATCAGTTTTTATTGATTCAACAGCATCATCCTCTTGATGATCTTCTTGATCTTAAAAAGAAAAATCAATGCAGGTAACACACACTATATTTTAGACCACCTAAGACTTAATAAGAAATCGGATAGCAATAAATTTCCTTTTCTAATATAAAAAGAGTAAGTGCCAGGGTGCCAGGTACATCTTCTTTTCCTTGAAGAAGATTTGAAGACTGTGAATCAATAACCTTTAGAGTCATCTAATCTGTATTTTTTCTGGTTTGTTAAAAAAATGGTAATGTTTTCCAGATGCAAGCTGGCGCATAGAGTAAGTCCTGTAACAAACTAAGTATACGCATAACTGTTAGGTTTATTTAAGTATATGGCCTGAATTTCCTCTGACTTCCTTTAACACCATGCATATGTAAAAGAAGAATGTACCTTTTTTCTTTAGTAAAAACGTAGTTCTGTATGCAGGTGCATTATTTTCTGGAACATTCCAGAGCATTTTTTTTCCATTAAGCAAATTATAAAGACAACTGGTATTCAAAATCAACATTCAGCAAGTTTTTCCAATCTTTTCAATGAATTCTTATGCAAAAGCTGCAAACAACTAAACATAGATTTTTAGCATTCTGCTCCTGCTTTTATTTTTAACTTGGTATCATGGACTTGGTTATTGCCATAATAAACAGTTTAAGCTTGGAGCTGGAACAAGATGACCTGGCTTTTACAACCTTTAAATAAATCTAATAACTTTGTATCACATATGTGATATGGCATACTAGCCCTCTCACTCTCTGAAAGGATTCCGGTATCAGCATTGGCTATTACCTGCAGACAAAAAGAGCATATTCATTAATATAGTCTTTGGAACAGCATAGTTCTAAGGGAAAATACAAAGACATTTAAAATAGAAGCCAGGTTTCCTTTAATATTTTATGAATCTAAGTAATATATCAGATTTTTGCAATCAATTACAATATGGTTTCCATTTGGGAAGAAAATATATCTTATCTACCACCCTTATCTACAGCTTCAGCTGTAGAGTACACCAGAATATAATGTCATGAAATTTCTCATAATGAGGCAGCTTCCACTACTAGTAAGACATACTTATGAAAATGGAAAGAGACAGATTTTTTTCAGAAAATACAGCTACTTATTAATAACAATTAATTCTACCTTCTGGTTCCGATTCTTCAATTATTTCTGTCTCATCTCTAGAAGTAATCAATGTTTGGTCAGCCAACTGCTCCTCTGAAAGATGAGAGAGCTCTTCTTTTTCTTGCTGAATTTCTTCAGCCATCTCCTTCACTTTGTTACCTGACAGCTGTTTAGCCTCCTGTACTACATGCTACATAAAAAGATAAACTTAGTCTTTATAAAACTCCTTGAATAGCAGAAGTTACTAAAGTTCAAAACTTGAACAGTTACGGCCCACGTTCATTATCCAGAGCATTTTAACAATTGTATTGCTTATGCAGTGCAGGAAACAATGAGAAGGTGTCAATTGCTGTAACATATAATTCATATACAGCAGAAAGACATTTATCTAACTGTATTTGTGAAAATGTAACTATTATAATAATTTTGTACGTGTCAACATATATACAGCCTGTTTGATTTCCAGATTCATTTGCATTTCATCTTTTTATACACGATCTACAAGACTCAGTCAAAAACCCCCAAAACACACACTGAACCCAAGAAGAACTTTTGCTAGCTAAATTTACACACATAGGCCTGCATATAATTTTACCTGTGTGCACGTGAATTGATTTTGGTATGAATGTTACTATCTCAAATCTGTAGTTAAGTCATTATTACAACTGTAGTGAACCCTATGGAATTGCATTTTAAATGTTAAAGTACTCCATATTATTTTCAAATACAGAGCCCTAAGTTAGGAATAAAACAAGGGGAAGCCTTTAATATATAGTAGACAATTAATACACAAAAGTAGGTATAGATTTACTGGTGGAGAAGCATTTGGACAGAAAATGACGTCCTGCTTTACCTTCCTGCATTAGCATCACTGGTTCTATCCTCTGCTAGAGCTTCTACGTATGAGACTGGACAATTCTTCGAAGCAGTTTGGGTGAGTCAAACCATTTGTCCCAGTTTTTAATGAGTCTCCTTTTCTACGTGCTTTAGCATATATCACACTGACAAGAAATTTTATTAAGAACTAGATTCTCTACTATTCAGAAAATAACTGGAAAATGAAACAGACTTCCTGTTTTAATCTGTCAAACTTCTGTTTTTCTTGCATGGACAATTTCTTGCCATTTCATCACAAGACTTAGACATCAGAGGAGACCCAGCTGTTTCATTATTTAAGCCTAACAGTACTTTTATCTTTAACCAGACACTGAGACTTAGATTTTTAAAACAGCTAGAGGAGCTGCCAACCCAGCAATGAAGACTTCTGATGGAGACCAAGCAGCTGTCTCACTTAGAAAATCCTAGCTTGTGAAAAATTGTCAGACTTTGAGAAGCTACTGTTCGGACAGCTGAAGATATTTTGTGTGTGAAACTATCTGGCTAACATTTCAGTTTTTCTTATTTAAGCTCTCAAAAGATTGTATTCACCATTATTTGACTTTTTGTTTTTTAAAGTTAATAAATGCAACAGATCGACTTAATTCTTATTTCCATTCTATACCGTATAGCTCTCAACAAAGTTCTAGTCATAGTAAATTAAACAGTAACAGAACCTGTTAATTGAAAATTAATGTCAACCTTTCAAAGAATAAATCCAATTAAGTAATTTACGAAAGGAAAAAAACCCACAACTAGTTTTTATTAATGCAATATTATTATATGTAATATATAAACAAACTTTTATAATTGCCTGTTGAAGAACCTACCTTTACTTACTGGATTTACAACCTATTCTTAGTTCTCTGAATGCAAATTATTTAATATGAAAATTTACACAATGCAGCAAATACATTTGAGTTAGTTCCATGCAGACTCTCTTAGACTCTGGAAGGATGTACAGATGACAGTGTATCCCAAGTCAAGAAGTATCATTATTTTCAGAATGTGTGCAATCTCAGCTGATAAACTTAATTTTAGAGATGACTCTAAACTGTGTCAAATTGTCTATCTCATTAGCGCAATACTCAGGATCTGTTTGGATCAAGCTGGCTTCTATAGAGCCATTTATATGCAGTGCAAGTGATACACTGTAGAAAGACATGTGAATAGTGCAGAGAGCTGAGAAACACAGTGCAGAGCAAGCTGATTGGTACTGTTAGAATCTGCCCTAAGCCAGTGGAAATTGAAGCTTGTAAACTGTGGAGGATATCAAGCAGTTCTGAGGGAGTCACACAAGTATCACTGCATTGTGTCCCCCACCTATATGCAGTACTCTGTTATCATTCCTTGCCTGGGACATACCAGTTTTGTGCTGCTAAAATAATCCAGTGTTCTTGATTATTAGTTCTACAAATTGCCCATACAGAGCTGTAAGTAGCCTTTCATGCTTCATCATGCATTGACAGAAATACTTAGAACTTACTGCCATCTGTATTGCACTAAAATCCAGAAAAGAGACTCTCTTGTGTGCTTGAGCTGCACGCTGCTGCATTTTGAGTTTTGGAGTCTGTAATAAACAAATATATTGAAGAACATTTACTGCCATCTTATTTTACAGTAAATTGTGAGGAACCCTACTATTTTTCAAAGCCAAATCTAATGGCACTAAATTCAATTCTAATCAGACACAATTTAACAGAATTCATACACAACTTCTCAGCTTTCATACAACACTTCATTCATACAACACTTCTCAGATTACATCATGGAACCCATGGAGATTTTATATATAATATAAATTTACATTCTGGAATAATATAAAACATTAGAGTATTAGTATGTATATATTACAATATTAGTATTTAAAACATCTTAGGTTAAGAAAAAGCCCACAAAAAACTCTAGTATTTTAATTTATACATTTCAACCTGTTTCCACCTATTTCTTAAACAACTGTTAAAGATGTCTGAATGTCCCTTCATTTTTTGTGGCCCTTATTTAAATGTGATTGTATAGTGAATTATACTGCCAAAATTCTCTTCAATATCCAACTAAAAAACGCAGTAAAAACCCAGTGTGAGGGAATCTCAATTTCATAATACTCCAATGTTAAGAACTTCAAGACCTTTTTGAACAACTGCTTCGCCCATTCTACGTATCCAACATCTAGTTGGTTCAAAATTCATGAGTATGATACTAAAACATCTGCCACTTAGAGCTCAAGAAAATGAAATATAATGTCAAATGTTCTAGTGACAATTTCAGTAAAAATAAATAACTAAGTTTAAGACTTTGCCTCTTCAGGCAAGGTATAATTCAACTGGTTCTTGATCTCTTTATATAAAAAACTGCTAATGTATTTTCCAGTTTAAAATCTTTATTACACTTTGAACATATCAAGACTTGACCTAAGCTGTTTGAACTTAAAAAGAAGGAATTTAACTGTTTATTTTATCAAAACTATCACAGAATCACAGAATGGCTTGGATTGGAAGGGAACTTAAAATTTAGTTGCAAACTCCCTGCCATGGGCAGGGACACCTTCCACTAGACTAGGTGCTCCAATCCCTGTCCAACCTGGCCTTGGACACTTCTAGGGATAGGGAAGCCCCAGCTTCTCTGGGCAACCTGTGCCAGTCGAAGGAATGGCTGGAGTTGTGTCAGGAGAGGGACAAGTTGGATATCAGGAGCAGGTTCTCTCCACAGNCTTAAAATTTAGTTGCAAACTCCCTGCCATGGGCAGGGACACCTTCCACTAGACTAGGTGCTCCAATCCCTGTCCAACCTGGCCTTGGACACTTCTAGGGATAGGGAAGCCCCAGCTTCTCTGGGCAACCTGTGCCAGTCGAAGGAATGGCTGGAGTTGTGTCAGGAGAGGGACAAGTTGGATATCAGGAGCAGGTTCTCTCCACAGAGGGTGGTCAGGCACTGCACAGGCTCCCCAGGGAATGGTCATGGCCCCAAGGCTACCAGAGCTCTGGGACCATTTGGACAATGCTCTCAGGCACAGGGTGGGACTGTTGAGGTGTCTGTGCAGGGCCAGGAGTTTGACGCAATTATTCCGGTGAGTGCCTTCTAACTCAGCCTAGTCTATGATTCTATGAAGAATTTTTGCCTTCTAATCTAAACCAACTTCCTTTGCATTTGAAGTCATTCCCCCTTGTCCTAAACCTCCCTCCATCCTTCTTGTAGGCTTTCTCAGGTACTGGAAGGCTGCAATTAGGTCACCCTGAAGCTTCTCTTCTCCATGAACTAATTCTCTCTATCAAATACAGACCCAAACATACCTTGGATGGTTGTTCATGTTCCCTAAAACTGGGCGTTATATATCCCAGAGCCTTTGACCCCTGTTTGTTGGGAATAATAGCTTGGTCCATAGGAACTTGCAACCTGATCCAATATTCTATGGTACCATAATTTTGAATGTGTCCTGGTTTTCCTAAGGAATAAATAGGGGATTGCATTAATTTTCTTTTCAACATTAAGGTGTGTTACTCAAAAGCCACAGAAAACCACAAATTAAAGATTTATAGAACAGCCACAAATTAAAGATTGTGCCTATGCATTATGCCTGTGCTTGTGATGTAAGATCTGTAGTTCATGTTAGAATCAGAAACAACTCCTCAGGCTCCCCTTGTATAATCCAAAATCAAAACATGGTCATTTTTCCCTGCTTATATATTTACTACAGGGTCAAATCTGAGTTCAATATTTTTATGTCCTAAAAGCAAATAAAGGTTAGGACACTTTTGTATGTTGACAGTTGGCAGTGTCCCAAAAAGTGGTATGCAATTTAAATTACTGGCAAAAGTACCACTTTACAATGCCTTATTAAACCAGATTATCTACAACAGTAGGCAGTTAAGACGTCACTGAACATGCTGATCTGACAAAATGTTTCTAGAAGAAAAAGTAAGCAGCACAAAACATTCAATACTTCTTAGAAGTGTCTTGTCCAGAATCTCTTAAAATTATTTTAATATAATGAATATAAATGTGCCTAAAATAATGCACAAAATGTAAATAAACACCCTCCAAGATTATGCTACTATATGAAATATTATTAACCATAATCACCATAATTTGTACTTTTTTCACTATTATATGGTGAACTTTGTTTTACCAGTTTAGATTACACCATTTCTTCCTTTGTTTATTGATAAGGAACGAGAGGATATACTTATGACATTCAGCCCAGATATAAAGCATTGACGTTTGATATGGGCGAAGTGGGGGTGCTTTTGGGCTTTTTCTCTCTTATCCCATGGCTATACGCCATTATGGGCAAAATTGCACCCATCCCAGCTTTCCACAAGTGATGGCACAATCACAAGAATATGCTGCATATCCAACAGAAAACAGCATTCTTGTAAACACTTTTTTTTTCCTTTTGCAATAGTAATGCACAGATTCATTTTTGGTCAAATATGCATTATTTATCACTTGCAATATTGTGATACATAACCAAACAGAATACTTTGTGATATATTAACTACCAACTAAATTTGCTGTGTTGTAGATCTTGCCGTTGTTTTCCAAGATTTCATGGAACTTAAGCTGACAAGAAGCAATTGTTTCATAATCTATGCCATACGCACGATGAACCTCAAGTGTGATGCTGTTTTCCTGTATATAGTGAAAGAAGCTGTCATCAGACTGCACACGAAACTGAGAAGTGAAGTCATATGATGCGGTGTTTCCATGAACTACTGGGGTTATCTGAAGTTCAAAGTCATAGAATGCATAAGTACAAAAGGTTGCAGGTTCCCAGTCACCAAAAGTGTGCATAGCTTCAGAAGAGAAGATCACTTTGCTGATATGAATTTCAAAAAGGTTCTCTCCTCTTTCTAAACAAACAGTTTCAACAAATCCACCCACTGGATCCCTTGGCAATACTTCTTGTCTGGACTTAACTGGTTTTGTATCATAGACAATGTCTCTTAGTTGGGCTGCAACAGATAAAACAGAGCTATAATATTATTGTCTTTTAAAAAAATCAAGTACAATTAATAACTGAGAAAAAAGGACAAAAGCATAATTCAATTCTATTAACAATGTTACTTTCATAAAGGCATTACCAAAATGAATTAATACACTGAATGCCCACTGAGCACAGTGACAACAATCAAGAGTATTTCCTCAATGGAGGTGCCTCAGTATACATAGACACAGGCCCCTAACAGTTATTATCAGGTTATAAGGGAGTTAAAAAGCAAAAATTCAGAAGTCTTATGCAATATTCAAAGTAAGTATCACTATGCAGAGATTTAAAATTAATATTTTTATAGAGTTGATCTAAATTTGCCAGAGAAAGAAATAATACATCTGACTTTTAACATGTTATATCTTGAGTGGATAGAACTATCAGCAAAGACCGCATGTTTCCCAGCCTCAGGTGGTAAGCGTTTAATAAGCGGTTAACAAGGATGGATGGGGCTCTGAGTAGCCTTCCAGCAGAAGATGTCCTGCCCCTGGCAAGGGTTTGGAACAAGATGGGTTCCAACCAAAGCCATTCTGGGATTGTATGATTCTAACAAATCAAAATACATGCTTACAGAATTAGGACATAAACCATGATGCAGTAGATGCAACCTGGAGACAAAATGTGAAAACTGTTTCAACATCAGAGTTTGTAAAATATCCTGTTTGCGGCTTCCTATGCACCTTTTACACAGTGAAGCCACAAAAAAATTCTTGAAATTCATCCTGTTTAAATGCTATGTCAGTATATTGTAACAAGACTTGAAGGATTTTAGTAACACAAAGTGATTCTGTAATGATAGTACTGCAAAGTAAAAGGTTGACCATAAAAGTATGATTTATTAAAAAAACCCAAGTTTGTTAATTTTATTCTTATTCAGCAATAGCTGCAGTATAAAAACCGCTTTGTTGGATTTGGTTTAATTAATAACTGTCATTTAAGTCAATGAAAATTAACTGGGATACCTTTCCATGAAAGAACTAGCCTTTCTACCAGTTTTAGGAATGGAAAGGTGTTTCAACTGGAGAACAAATTTACAACAGCAATTTGAAAGAGATTAAAAAAAAAATTAATGAAGAATATAATTTAAAGATACCTTCTAGTTTTCTGATACGTGCAGCTCTAATATCGAGAAGATGGGTATACTGTTCGAGTTTTAACTCGTAGTCTTTCTGTAGACTTTCCATCTTTCTTGTAATTGTTTCTACTTCAGTCTGAAAAAAATTGCATGTAAAAAGAACTTCTGAGGATTGTCTGTACCGATGTTGCACATGCTTTTGGCTACATGTTAAAATACAGTTAGATTTGAAGAAAGAATATTTAGAGTATGCAAAAACAGCAGCAGTTTTTCACTTATCAATAGAACAAATCAGTTCTAATGTCAACAAAATCTCAAAACATCAATAGGAAAAACAGAGTAGCTTTTGTTTTAGAACAATATACCTAACAGTTTCTTTAATTATTTTGTTATTTTAAATGTTAATTAATTGAATGAAAAGTCAAAATATGGTCTGCAATACTCCAACAGTGGAAGTAGAAAGAAGACAGTGAAAGCAGAGTGGTATGGAAAAGGAAGCATATTTGATAAACACATTTACTATCTTACCTGTGAAGACCTGGTAGGAGCTCAGAGATAACGCCAAGAAGGCACAGTCTGAGGGTTAAGGGCAGGATGAGCTAAAAGACTACAATTTAGTCAATTGTATCTCATGTTTATTAAACAATACCTTCAGCAACAGTAGATCTTATGTTTGGTTCCCTATGCACAGACTGGCTTTGTTGCTGAATTTGCAAGTCTTAATCATTACAAGTGTCAGAGCTACAAAGGTTAAAATGTTATTATCAGGTTATTTTCCACTGTGAGTAGAATTTAGTACCTGGTAATCTCTGCTAATTTTGTGCTGCACAAGTAACAAATTCCTTGTCTTTTCAAGTTCTTGCACTGTTTCCACATGCGTTAACTGCAGCTCCTGCATGGAGTATTCTAAATCTATATGGGTATCATCTTCCACTTTTTCCAAGAACAGAAGGTCCACATTCTTTTGTTGCTTTCGATCCTGGAGCATATTTGAAAAATTACTAGAAAATACTTTTGCAAAAGATTTGCATGTATTTGTGCCTGGCTAAATGCAACACTGGCATATACTTTTGGTACAACAGTAAGACAATAAAGAGAGCTTTATAAACTTTAAGCACATGGTAACACAAAAATAGGAATGAGGTGGACTAGAATGCGTCAGGATTGTTTTCAGCAATGTAATCTCATGATTATCAGGAACCAATTAAAATATATCGGATATTCAGAAGCAATCACTGCTGTCTAGCCAATGAAAATACAAACAGATATATTTGCCTTTCCCATAATTAATAATCCTGCCTCCATAAATGTACAAACCCCAAATTATTATTCTCAAGTCTATGTTCCTTCTGTTATTAATACTGGCAAGTTAATTTTCATTGAGGGTTTTTTCCTTTTTTTTTTTTCATTATCATTATTTAATCATCATTACAGTAAACACTTCCTCAAGAAAATAAAACATCTTACCCCAATAGTGTAAACATTGCAAAATTATTTGTTCACTGATTTCTTCCTCTCACTCAATTTTTAATTTGTGCAAGAGAAAAAAAGAATAGAGTATTTTCTGAGTATTTTTGGTTTTCTGTTTTAATAAACAAAGACAAGTTGCTCAGCATTGCTATACCACATATTGGAACTTCCATGCTTATGGTATACTTGCATCAATTATAGAATTAATAAACAAAATTGGTCTTAGTAAACATTATAGGGATAACAAGATGCTGTGATAAGCCATTTAACTGAGAAAAACAAAGTTCTTTTAAAATGGCTGTGAATCTGATTTAATTCACTTTTGTTGTTATAATGAATTGTTTACATGAATTAAGATTTCATTCTGGCAATTTTTTCATCTTCCCTTCTGATTAACTGTAACTAAAAAATTACAAAAGCACACACTTGAGCTTGAGGCATTAACTACTGAAAGATGCTCAAATAATTCAGCCCTTGAAAATTCCTGGTGTGTAGAAAGCATATAATGGTCAGCCAAGGGTTTAACAAAAGAAGAAAAAAACAACAAAACCAACAAACAAACAGAAACATCTTGCACAATCAAGAAAATAAGAGAATGCAAAATATAGAATTCTAGAACCGTTTGGGTTGAAGGGGATCCTAAATATCATCTAGTTCCAAGCCCTCATTCTTTGTAAGTTACCTTTATAAGGAAGAGGGTTTCATTGAGTTCTGCCACACCAACATCATTTTTCTGAAACTTAATGGAAAGATGTTATCAGATGTGAATCAAAGAAATACATTCAGAATAACAAAATATATTCTCAATAGACATGATATTTTACTTGATAGCATGAATAAATAAACACATTTTTCTATATTGTTTGACTTTCAAGAAGTATCTGCACTATGCATAAAACATATAGGTGTTTACTTTTTCTCATATTTGAAACATAAATATAGTTCACCTTGGTCAAAAAGGTCACTTGATTTTTCAGATCATCTAGCTGTTGCTTTTGTTCCAGGTAGCGTAACTGCAGGTCTTTGTTGTCTTGCATCAGCTTTTCCTTTTGGTCTTGATATAGAAGAACAAAATATTACACTCACTTAAACAGAGTTTAAAAAATTACAAACTTGAATTTTTCATATTAATATATGCATGAAAATTTCATTGCAAAATGCAGAAACTAATGTATTTTGCATGGGGAAATCTTCGTGTCCTTGTTCTGGTTAGGACACGGTTAATTTTTGCAATACGTCAACTTTTACTGACACAATAAATACTTCTCTATTAAGACAACCATAAAAGCATTGCACTTAGTAAACAGCATACTCTGTAGAACAGTACTATAACTAACAACAACAAATGCAGCAAGGCATGAGATTTTATTCGTGTAAAATAAAAAGTATTTAGACATAACTAAGTAAATACATACACTGTATGAATTTTTGAGATGAGTGACAACAATCCTTGCTATAGCAATTGTTTCAACTTAGATTGTGTATTAGCTTATCTCAGTCTTTTAAAACCTGCATGAAACACTACTGTTAGTAAGCTTCAATGAACATAAACCAAACAGCTATTGTAATTTATGGCTGAGAATCTGAGAAATACTGGTAAGACAAGAAACATGAGAATAAATATCTAAGAGAAATGAGGCCAGTGGAAAGGTGATGTAGCTTCTGCAAGTATCATATTAAGAAAAAAACCTAAAAACATAGTTAAAGTGTTACTCTACTTTCTATCTAAATACAATTCTTTTAAGTATTACAAAGCACATTATGATGTTATGGCCAGAAAACCACTACTAAAACATTCAGATCAAATTACAGGGTCATTCTAAAAGGGATATACAGAAGGAAGACATGGAAAATGTCAAGATGATACTGGTCTCCTGTAGCATTAAGAATTTTCAAGGCTTCATTTATTTTACCATCTTTCTTAGACCTGGAAAAGAAGTTTAGGAAAAGTATTCATATGCCAAACTACAAAGGGTAGACAAGACACTATTTCTACACTAGTTCTAGGCAGTACAGTTAAGACAAGCATTAATTTCAATTCTCCTACTGAACTTCAAACAGGAATGTGCAGCGAAGGCAGATACTTTGAAATATGTGACTGAAGAAAGTTATACTTCCCACGTTTTGTGAAAGACAGCTGTAATCAAATCCTATATAGAGAGACCTAGAAGGATATTAGAACATCTACTCCAGCTGCAGCAAGTCAATTCAATAGAAATCGAAAGTGTAGTACGCTGGTGTTTCAGTTTAGGAATACAAGAAGCTAACTGGGGAATGGATGGTAAACACTTGACAGTTAAACATAATGCCCACAGGAAGGAAAGAAGATGGAATGACAGTTTTTTCATAACCATTCTGCAAGTAATAACTGTTAGAATATCCTAACTTCATAATAATGTATCTTAAGGCATCTTTATTTTAATATCAATTAAGGCTAATTTTACAAAAACTTGCTGTGGTCAAATAAAATGTTTAAATATTTGATCTGGTATTTGAAGTCAGTTGAGCTACTGAGAATCCTAATGGTAAGCATGTGCTGGACTCAACCCATAATAAATAAGAATTATTCACAACAAGTGAATTATTCACAAGTTAGCCCACTTTATTCCATTAAATTGTACACAGAAATACACCTCTTAAAAATACTTATTTGGAGAATCAACTCTAAACTAAATATTTTCACTTTCTGTCTGTGCTTGTATTGTGTAAACTCCATATTGCTATGGTAATCAGTATTGAGATTAAAAAAAGATTGCAAGGTCAGTATCCACTAAGATGTTGTCCTACAGCATGAAGAAAACATATATGAAATAATACATTTAGTTAGATTAAAAGAAAACTGTTTTATTTTAAATGTACACTGCTGTAAATAAAAATTAGTATATACTGAAAATATTAAAAAAATCTGATTTAATGAAATTGAAAGACATGTCACCAAGGGCCTATATGGGCTTCACGTAGCTTTGCACAGTGACTAGAATAGTGGTTCATAATTTGACAGAGACTGCCAGAGGGCTCTCTTTTCCATAAGAACTTTCAGTGTAGAGAAGAAATACTGAATAAAGAGTAAATATGAACCCAACAGACGAAGAATGAATGCAGCTGAAATTATATGAACCACATTCAGCTCATATTCTGTATTGGATCATATTTTGCACTTAGCAGATAGTCATAACTTAGGTGTATTTAGTAAATGTACACTGAAAACACAGCTTTGAAAACACCAGCAATAGAGACTACACTTTTCTGGGCAGTATATCTGAACTCCAACATGGGTATAATCTCACATTTTGAGAAAATACTAGTTTTTTCAGAAATATACCTCTTTCTACTTTGATCTTGTCAAGGATTGCATTTTTGTCTGCTAAATCAGATTTGATAGCCATCTCTAGTTTAGCAATTTGCAGTTTCATTTGCTGTTCCTTTGATTTCCATTGCTGTTCATGGGGCAGACTGAAGACACTGCAATAAAACATGTGTTATATGAAAAACTTGTAGGAATCAGCTTCAGCAGAAAATAATCAAGAAATAAACCTTTTAGCAGTACAGAGACCACTGTCATTGAGGCTGAGGAATTATGTAAACATATGTTGGTCTGCTGCTCTTGAAACCAAGGTGGCTGTCTCAGGCTGCAGTTAAAAGACATGAAAGATTTGTGGGATGAGCAAAGGACTGGCCTTAACTCAGATGCATATCCCAGAATAATCCTGAAAACTGCAAACTTCAGCAAGTGACAACTACAAAACCGGGTTTTTTTTGGGTACAAACCCTCTTAATGTAGAGAATTGGGATCATCCACCTGATTTCTTTTAGATTTGTGAGACATGCAAAACCTAAAGCCAGTTGCCTGGTCAAAGAAATGTTGACCACAAAGTGACAACAGTTTTCTAATACTCTAAAACAACAATTATGATACTGATTAAGAAGAGCATATAAAGTAATCTTTTTCCTACTTGAAGAAAAAAAAAAAAAAAAGGGGAAATTAGAATAATTATTTTGCCTTTAGCATTATTTGCTTGTAAACTGCCAATCTATTTGCAAGGACTGCATGGATACAGAATCAGAACTGCTGAAACTACAACAAAATGTGTAACTCAGACTGATATAAAAGTAATTATATTGTATAAATTACAGTATAATTCCTTGCAGGTAAAAAGAAAAAACAAGGTAATGTGCTTTCTTATAACTTAGACAGTGAGTACTATGCTCTTCATAATACTGTTGTTCAATTACTGTGTTCTTATTGGCTGGAAAAATGTCCATCTTAACAAATCATAAACCAGTTTATTCACTTATATATTCTGTGAAAAATCATAAACTCTGACGGTTTTTTAAACAAAGGAGTCCGTTCCTCAACTCTTTCCTTTGCAGAAGCTCACCAGTTAACAAACATTGTATTTTACATATATATATAAATGTATTAAAAAATCTTCTGGAATCTATTTCGCAACCTATCTCTCCCAGAGATCTATGTAACAAGCCTAAACCAAAAAATACAAAGGAGAAGACAGAAGTACTGCACAAGGGACAGCCCACAGAGCCTTGTAGACTGTACCTGCAACTCAAAGAGAATGGCCTGCTCTGATGGGTGACTACATGCAGTGATTCTGTAGACTGCAAGTGCAGTTACATCCAAAATACTCAAAGAATGACCTTAAGGTTAAAGAAAAAAACCTATTACAGCATGAACTGTAGATTCTGAAGTATATGGCAAGGGTTTATATTCTAGATTTGTGCTCTTCTTAAAAACTGTTTTATTTTCCTGTATTTTGTCGTTTCCTCATAGTATACCTAAACTATTTAATACATTTCTCCAGGTACAGAGCATCTTATATTTTGACAGACTGTCTTTTACAGCATGCATGAACTTAAGGAATGCTTTTAAGTCCTGCAGTAAAATAAGATATATTTTCCTCTGCTATAATTTTGAAGATAATATGCAGGGAATATAATGCACTGCACCCACTATCATTCCATAGTACTGCCTAGGTACAGAAAAGATACAGTGTGTTCTCTAACTGCTTAAAGTCTCATTAGTCCCATAAGGAAAGAACAAAGCATATCCAAAAAGGTATGAAATACCCTTAGTTTTCACACTTCTGAAAAAGTGCTTTCACGTTTCAATGACAACTATACATGCATTTGTTACCTTTAGGTACAATAACTTCACATAAAGATGTAGCTACATCTAAATCAGTTTTTTGGAAGACTATACTGTCAGAGAAACCATTAAGAGTTACTATTATGGCAGTTCAAGATTTCAGCGTTTAAATGAAGAACATTTCAGAAGACAGGTTTCATCCAAGCCAATATAATGTGTTGGTTGGTTTGAATTGAGTCCACTTGTGTTGCTTTCTTCATTTGAATTTTAAGATTAATGTGGAATGCCTTTCACATCAACTGTATTTCATCAGAGTTGAAGCCTTGTGGATAAAACATAATGATCAACCACATCGGGTACTGTTTCTTTTGAAAGAATTTAAGCATTGCCAGATTTCCATTACAAGGTCATATAAAAACCACTCCTCCAAACCTTTTATCAAAATGTATTGTTTTCTTGGACGAAGAGTAAATAATAAGAGTCAACTGACAAATTCATACTTGTTCTTTGCAAACTTTTCAGGTGCAGTTCTGCAGTCTTGGCTTTGGCAAAATTGCTATCAACTTCCCAAAAAAACATCAGCAAAGGATGGATTTGTGCCTCTTTTCCTCTATTAAAAAGATTTATTAATTATCTAGCACCTGTGGACACTTTCTACCCACCACTAGCAACAAGTAAGCTGCAGTAGAGTTGCATTGTGAATGTAGGAAACTGAAAGAGCTAGCCATTAAACTAGCCATTAAGCTAGTGGTTATAATGAAATTATCCATTTCTCTAATTTCTTGTTACTCCATGTGCTGGTTTTGGCTAAGGTAGAGGTAATTTTTTTTTCCTAGTGGTTGGTATGGGGCTGTGTTTTGGATCTGTGCTGAATCTGAACACAGTGATGATAATACAGAGATGTTTTTATTACTGCTGAGCAGGGCTTGGAGATAACCAAGGCCTTTTCTGGTTTTCATACTGCCATCCTGGGGAGAGGGCTGGGGTGGTGTGGGAAACCGGGAGGCAACATAGCTGGGAGAGCAGATCAAAGGAATATTTTCTAGTACATAATGTGAGAGTAAGGAGGAGAAAGAGAGGACCTTTGTAGTGATGGTGTTTGTCCTCCCACATCTCTGTAACGTGTGATGGGACCGTGAAGGTGCGGAACACCTGCCTGCCCCTGAGAAGCCAGGAATTAATTCCTTGTTTTGCTTTCCTTGTGTGCACAGCTTTTGCTTTCCTTATTAAACTGTCTTTATCTCACTGCAAAGTTTTTCTAGCATTTACCTTTTCAATTCTCTCCCCAGTCCACTGGTGGGGAAGTGAGCAAGGGCTGCAAGGGGCTTGGGGGCTGGCTGAGGTTAAACCACAACATAGAATGATGAAACGTGAATCAACATTTAAATAGGACTATATGAAAAGACAGATCATTTTAGATAAAAAAACCAGCCATATTGTAGGTTACTGCATAGTAACAGAAGCATATTTAAATTTATTTAGTTAAACATCTCAAATTCCCTATGACTTAATTAGAACAGAAATATTATAAGTTGATTTGTTAGTAAGTGTTACTTCTCCGCATAATGATAAAAGAGAAAAAGAAATCATAATCAGAAATATTTATAACGTGAACAAATTTTGGAGAGATCTACAATGAACTTAACTGACAGACAACTGATCAACTGCCCCTATACAAAACTCTGAGTATCGTGATTATACAACTGTTACATCTCATATGTAAAAAACTGTTTTAAGTTATTTGTACTCACCATTTTTCACTTCTATAATTTTTAATTTCACCAGAAACAGTACAAGAAGTATAAGAAATATTTTAAGAATACTAAGAACAAAATTTGATATCACTCACATTGTGTGTAGTCATTGGTAATTATTTGACAGACATCACACTGACAACCCAAACACTTTAAGAGGAGAAATACTATTTCAATACAAGAAAATATGTCAAGCATTTTACCTCCTTTCTGAGACAATTATGAATTCTAAGACGTGTCTTATTATCTAACCCTCTTTAGTGCAAAAAACCACCGTTTCACAATAAAGGAAAAGCTCATTCGAAGGTAATTTTTTTCTTTCATATGCTTCTGGCAATAGAAAAGAATTACTTCTTTTCTGTATCAGAAGTGAAATGATAGCTATTACAAAAGAAACAAACCACGCTTCTAAAATATTTAGTGGAAAAGCTGTCAAATAGCTGACTTTATATAGGTTCACTGTGAAGTGCTGGAAGAACTTAAGACAAAAATTCAAACACCCCTTTGTTAAAAAAAAAAAACAAGAAACAATCCCAAAACCCAAAATAAACCCAAATTAATATACTGAGGTACTAATGATTTTGGGTTTCTGAATT
>VWZP01002787.1:4928-44758 GCA_013396995.1 Dicaeum eximium
CAGGCAGCGTTGGATCTCTCCACATCAATCATCAGGTCCTCCACTTCATTCTGCAGCCTCTGCTTTGTCTTTTCCAGGGAGGCACATTTGGCATTGACAGCCTCAACATGTTCCTCTGCATCCTGCAGGCGCTGGGCCAGCTTCTTCCTGGAAATTGGTAAGCACAGTTCTTAACTGGAAATGCAGGTCAATGTTGATTATCATGTTCACCAGAGCACTGAGATACTTCTTAGTATTTGGTCCTGATGCACATGATGCAGAGCCTATCCCTACCAGTTAATTTTTCCTATTTCGTTTCCCCAACGTCTTCATAGAATCACAGAATGGTTTGTGTTGGAAGGGGACATCAAAAATCCACTAATTCCATGCCATAGGCACCTTGTATTAGACCAGGTTGCTCCAAGCCCTGTCCCACCTGACCTTGAATACTCGCAGTGATAGGGCAGCCACAACTTCTCTGCAGTCTTGCTATCCCTCTGCACTTTGCACAATCCCATACATGGCCTTTCTCCTGCATTCTTTGTCATAGAGGGTGTTTTCCTTGTGTTTTTCTGTTTCATATAACTCCTCAACCTTCTATTAGGCTTTTGCATTTGAAAATCTCACTGGTGTCTTATTTCCCTTTCCCTTATTGGTGTATGCAAACCTTCCACACAATGCTCACATACTTGGCCTCCTCAAGCTCCTCCGTGCGCTGAATCGCGTCCGTCTCGTATTTGGTTCTCCACTGGGCCACCTCGCTGTTGGCCTTGGACAGGGCTCGCTGCAGCTCCCCCTTGGCCTCCTGCTCCTCCTCATATTGTTCCCGGAGCAAGTCACAGTCGTGGCGAGCGGACTGCAGGGCATGGGCCAGGGCGTTCTTGGCCTGGTGGTAAAAATATGTCAATAAGGGGTAGGTGTTTCCTGGAAAATGTTTCTTACTGGTACTTATACACTGATACAAATCCCAAAGAGATAGTGGTTAACTGACTGCCTGATAAAAACATGGGGGTCCTGCACTGCAGTGGTCTAGATTGAAGGATCTAAGGGGATGGTTTGAACTTTTAATTGGATCACTTTTTGAAGTTTTGAACACTTCACTAAAACACTTCACATAAAGTATTATGTCAAATATTCATTTCATATATCACATGAATATCTTCACCTTTATCTCTTCTTCTAGCTGACGCTTCAGTTCTTCAATCTGCTGGGTAAAAGCCTGTTTCCCTCTTGAAAGCTGAGAAATTAAACCATCTTTTTCTTCCACTTGGCGTCCATATTCACCTGAAAAAGTTTGCAATTGAGACAACATTTTAATAGCCAAGAGAGCAATTTATGGGGTTCTCCCATTTCCAAATTACAGATGGAAGGACTGTACCCGATTCTGTCTGTAGACGAGCTCTTTGAGCACTAAGATCATTAATCATGCGTTGATTCTGCTCCTCCTTTGTTTTATATTCACTCAGCTGGTCTTCCAGGGTGCGGCACATCTTCTCCAGATTTGCCTAGGTATCAATTGCACATAAGGAAATAAGTAAATAACTTGATCCTGCCTTCTTTTAGTGGGAAAATACGTCCAGAAGATGAAGTTGACATGTCATGGGACTGTACATGTGCCCACACTTCTACACATAAGATTTGGAGAAATCATTTATAATATAACCTGATAAAAATTAAATCATATAAGATTTTAAAAAATATATCACATTGCTATCAAATTCCTAATAAAAATAATTGTGTACCTTGGCTTTAGACACGGACTCTATGTTACTGGCCAAGTCATCAATCTCCATCTTCATCTCACTCTTCTCCTTCTCCAGCTTCTGCTTCACGCGTTGCAGGTTGTCGATCTGCTCGCCCAGCTCAGCTGTGCTGTCCGCGTGCTTCTTGCGCAGGGCGGCAGCCGTGGCTTCGTGCTGCAGCGTGGCCTCTTCCAGGTCACGGCGCATCTTCTGGAATTCTGCCTCCCGCTTCTTGTTCATCTCCACCTGAGCTGCTGTGGCCCCTCCTGCTTCTTCCAGGCGCTCGCTGATCTCCTCCAGCTCCCTGGACAGGTCAGCCCGATGCTTCTCTGCTTTAGCGCGAGAGGTTCGCTCTGCCTCAATTTCCTCCTCCAGCTCCTCAATACGGGCCTGCAGAACACCAGGGACCCTTCACAGCCGTGCCCTCCTCCTGCCTGAGCTGAGCCTGAGCAAGGGAGGGCAAGGAACAGAGACTTGCCTGCAGCTCCTTGATCTTCTTCTGGAATTGCATGCCCAGAGCTTGCTCATCCTCAATCTTGCTCTGGATCTGGCTGATTTCAAAGTCTTTCCTTTGGACAAAGTGAACCGTGTTAGAGCTCAAAGAAAAAAGACAAGTGCTGCAGCCCAGCACTCAGGTGCCCCAGAGCCACACTTACTTCTTCAGTTTCTCATCCAGCTGCTGCTTATCATTCTCCAAATCCATGATGCTGTCCTGGGCCAGCTTCAGGTCTCCTTCCAGTTTCCTCTTGGCTCTCTCCAGGTCCATGCGCAGTTTCTTCTCTTGCTCCAGGGACCCTTCCAGCTAAACACAACAAGACCATCAGGGCTCTACCATCCAGGTCAGACTCCATACCTGTCCTGTTCCTGCTCTGTGTCTGTGTGCTTACATCGTCCACTTGCTGTTCCAGCTTGGTCTTGGCTTTGGTCAGAGTATTGACTTTGTCTTCCTCTGCCTGCAGGTCATCCAGGGTCTGCTGATGGGCCTCTTGGAGGGCTTTCTTCTCTTTTGTCAGCTTCACAATGGTCTCGTCCAGGGCTGCCATCTCTTCAGTCAGGTTTTTCACCTTTGAGAGGAAAGGAGCAAGCACAGACAGAAAATTATGCTTAAAACTTTATAACAAGTCTTTCCCAGAGTGCGAGTGACTGGTTTTACCTCATACCTTGTTTTCAGTGGCGTGTTTTTCCTTCTCCACCTTGGCCAGTGTTAGCTCAAGGTCATCAATATCTTTCTTCAGCTCTGAACATTCATCCTCCAATTTCCTCTTCTTGGCTGTCAGCTCAGCATTAATTTCCTCTTCATCCTCAGCCCTTTCAGTCACTTCTTTAACTTTGGCTTCCAGCTGTATTTTAGTTTTGATGAGCTGGTCACACCTTTCCTCAGCATCAGCCAAAGCATCAGCTTCCTGGTGGGTAGATGCCATTTTTAGGGATATGCTTTTTGAGGGAATATTGAGATACTTAACCCTCATAGTGCAGGGTCTTGGACAGCAGTTTTGTAGTTTAAAATTTGATTCGTGTTCCAACAGAATGACATCTAATATAAAATTGATTTTATATTGTTAGCTTTGAAACAGCCAGGTTTAAAAGCTAAAGCCAAGTAAATTCATTTTCAGTCTACCTGAAGACGTGAGTATTTATATATTTGTGCAGGGCATAGAATCCAGTATTATCCCATAATATCAAACATTGGATCAAAGCGCATAATCATAAGAATATCTCAGCATATACCATAAAAGTATCACCCGAATAATATTTTGACTACAGATACCTCACAGTCCTTACAGAAGCTAGTTGTAGCTTTGAGAGCACCACTGAAAGAATTACAATTGTACTGAACTAAATCAAAGTTTCTATGTAGTTTTAAAATTGTAAATATCAACCTGATAGTCACAGTAGAATTAGGATAAAGCCCACTGGTGGTACTCACAGACTGAACCTGGAGCTGCAGGTCATTTTTCTCCTGCACAAGTTTCACCATTTTCTCCTCCAGCTCCTTCCGCTTTGCCTCAGATTTCGCAAGCTCTTCCTTGGTTTTCTCAAACTCTTGTTTCATGTTGGCCATTTCCTTCTCAGACTCTGCACTCTTCAGCAAGGGCTTGATCTTGAAGAACAGCTTCATCCATGGCCAGTGTTTGACATTCATGAATGCACGAATGTTGTACTGGATGCAGAAGATGGACTCCCTGGAAGACAAGTAGACTTAATAGTCAATATTTACATCATGATGACACAATCAGCCAAGCACAGTGAAGATTTTAAGAAAAGTCTACCTCCTCTCCACCATTTTCTTATACTCCACTCTCATCAGGAAGCCTCTGCACCTGGCTTGTGTGCGAGTGATGATTTCTGCCAACTTGTCATCTCGCATCTCCTCCAGGAGTCCCAGCAGCCCAGCTTTGAAGAACACCTTAGGTAAGAACATGAAAACAGGTGCAGTGTCTGTACTTGTTTAATGTAACCTGATAGCCTGCCCCCTGTGACAAACACTATGGAAGTTAAGAGCAAAACCAGAAAGAATATACGTAGTGGCAGACACTCTTTTATAACTCCAAGCTTCTGGTTACTTTCAGTTGAGAAACTATAATAGCCAGACATTTTTCTTTTATTTATATTCACTCTTGATTCTTTTATTCTACAAATTTTTATTCTTTATCTTTAATTAGGAACTTGATTAACCCTTAATTAAACCATCCTATGAGCATGAATTCCAGTTTAATCAAGTGTTGAGTAATCAAGAACGTTGAGAATCAAGGTTGATTTATTTTACACTATTTCTTATACCCTATAGGATCATTTCATGTACTTTATGGAGTATGGGAGTGTCAGTATCAAGCCATGCAAACCAAAACCACACAGCACTTGAAGCAAACACATCTTTTACCTTAGTGTGACCAAATTTGTATTGAGTATGGTCTATATCAATTGATCCAAGAAGTTTCTCACAAGCCTTCTTGCTGTCAATGAACTGTCCCTCTGGGATAGCACTGGCATTTAATACTTTGTATCTGAGGAAGAAAATGGAAGGACTTGCTTTGAACTCCAGAATGTTAAGGGTCTTTTCCAGCTTAAGGGATTTTATGACTATGAAGTGGTCTGTTGTTGAGACCAGCTGGCAGGTACAAGGCAAGAAAGAGTCTTAAGAACTGTTGAGAACAAACAGCACTTGTTAAACTGAAACTTTAGAGAAGGCTTTAGGCACAGGACTGGAAGGTTAGATTTCAAAAGCTATTTAAGATGGACAAGGTGATCCAGTAAGAAGATGAAGTCTGACCTCTGTTTAAAATCTGCATACAGGACTCTGTTGGGAAATCCTTTCCTGCAAATCCTGATCCCTTCCAGCACGCCGTTACAGCGCAGCTGGTGCAGCACCAGCTCGTGCTCCATGGCACCTGGCAATGCAGAGCACAAATACATGCTGTGTTTTGTAATACAGTGGGGATGAGATGCACCACACTGAAAACCTTCAATATATGTGTAAGTCTCTTACCAGGTGTTTTAGTTTCATTTGGAATGATGCACCGTACAAAATGGGGGTGAGTGCTTCTCAAGTTAGCCATCAGCTTGTTTAAATTCTCCTGGGAGAGTCATTAGGAAAAGCTGATATTAGCAAATATAATTTCTGCTGTAAGCATCAAGTCCTCTGAAATGAGATACTATACAAAAATTAGCAGAACCCTGAACTCAAGCTCTCTGCACCAGTTTTTCTGACTTTCCACAGGTCCTTGCTATAATTAACTTAGTGTATAAAGTTCTCCTGAGTAATGTGTAGGAAAGACTGTACTCTTAAACATACAATTTTAGTACATTTCACCGACTCTAGTGGAATGCCTTCATTTGAAAGGATATCCATCTTCCACTGGATGTACCCAGAGACATAAAGTGGTACCCCTGTGAGGCAGTGTGAAGCATTCTGCAGTAGGCATTTAGGCTGGGTCATATGGCATAGAACCTTTGTGTTTTCCCTACTGAAAGCAAAAGGGAAAAAACCCAACAACCTGAGTTTTAAATGTCTAGATTATACATTTATCTTGTAGGGTAAGGCGAGATGAATCCCAGCCTCAAACAAATGGAAAAACTGTGCATTCAGAGAAATGAAGGATGAGTATATTAATTGGATTTATTCCTAGGAAAATGTGGCCCAAGAACTTCAGAATCGTTTAACAGAACCAAGCCAAAACAGGACTAGCCGTAGTAATTGGTGGGTTTACTCCTTATTCTTAGGAAGAAATAGTGAATTATCTACTGTACCCGAAAAAGAGCTGAGACAGTCTGGAAGGAAGAACCTTTCTTCTTGGCACCTTTCTTGCCAGCACCAGCACTCGCCTCGGCTAAATTGAAAGTAAAACAGATTTTTTTTTTTTTTTGCCTTTTTTGATTGCTTTTTGCAAGCTGTACATTGGCGAAAACATGGAATTCAAAGAACCAACCTGCCTCTGCTCCACCATAGTTGGCAAAGAGCAATGCCAATGTCTTCACAGATGATTTCTGGTACAGCCCAATGACAGTTTCATTCAGAGGGTCCTTGTTCTTCTCCAGCCAGCCAGTGATGTTGTAGTCCACTGTTCCAGCATAGTGCACCAGGGAGAAGTGGGCCTCAGCCTTGCCTTTGGCAGGCTTGGGCTTCTGGAAATTGCTGGACTTGCCCAGGTGCTGGTCATAGAGCTTGTTCTTGAAAGAGGTGTCAGTTGCCTTGGGGAACATGCACTCCTCTTCCAGGATGGAGAAAATACCCATGGGCTGGGAGAAATCACAAGGAAGACCAATTGTAATTTATTTTTCAGGGCAATAATGACTTTCACCTAGGCACAGTAATGGAACATTGACTGAGATACACATCAGAAAATATTATTTAATTCCGTTTTCTTCTAGAAAGTGGGATTGATCACATTGATACTTACCTTTTTAACAAAAAATTACTCATAAAATAAATAGAAATTAATTTTGTTTATGTTGATAATGTGCTTTGTAAAATCAGAGCACTACCTTCTTATTCAGTGGAACTCAGAGCACACACAGATATGTTGGACAAATTGAAGATGAGCCAACAGTACACCACTGCAACAAAGCCACAAACTCATCCTCAGCTACACTGCGCTGCTGACAGCTCAGAGGAGTGGATCCTTCCCCTCTACTCAGATCTGAGAAGAAACATCTGGAGTGCTGTTCCAGCTCTTGGCTACCCAGCACAAGAGAAGTATGAACATAGAAGATCCCTTCAGAAAATGAGACCAAGTAATTACAGAGATTCCATGCATGTAACTGATTTAAACGGGAAGGATGATACCTTCTCAATGAGCTCAATGCAGGCAGCCAAGTCCATCCCAAAATCAATGAATGTCCATTCAATCCCCTCCTTCTTGTACTCCTCCTGCTCCAGCACGAACATGTGGTGGTTGAAGAACTGTTGCAGTTTCTCATTGGTGAAGTTGATGCACAGCTGCTCAAAGCTGTTAAACTGTAAATAAAATAAGAAAGGCGCATATTTGAAGATGCAGCAATAATTGCAAGACCTGATTTTTTAAAGTTAAGGAATGCAGTTAACTTGACTTCCCTGCATTTTTTCAGTCTGTTTTATGACATTATGAAAAAGAGAAAAGGATCAAATTAATTGTCCATAAGGAAATTTTTTCATTGACAAAATTTAAAGATAAGTTATACATCCTGTTTAAAATGAGACCAAGTTACAGGGAGAAAAAACCCAAGCTTAAGACTGTCATGATTATATATTATTATACCGCCTTGTCCCTGATCATATAAACAATGAACTTTTTTGATTGGACCACTTTATACCTTTGATTTTGCACACCTTGTAATAGCACAAGGACAAAAGTCCTTTGAAAGGTCATTTTTTTTTACTTAAAAAAGACAAATAGCAATAATCATGTGATGATATTATGTTCTCTTTAAAAATGTGTCTCAAACTGATCATAACATTCGGTTGTCAATTTTAAATAGCTCTTACCAAATCTCACTTACATCAAAGATCTCAAAGCCAGCAATGTCCAAGACACCAATGAAGTACTGCCTGGGCTGCTTCGTGTCCAGCTGCTCATTGATGCGAACAACCATCCACAGGAACATTCTCTCATAAAGTGCCTTTGCCAGGGCACCTACAGAATTGTGCACCTACAGGAAAAAAAAAAAACAAAACCAAAAAACAACTGGAGTTACAAAACAGGGCAGAGGAGAATCAAAAGGATATTAATTCTATACATGATGACAGGTTACAACATGTTTCTTACCTGCTGTGCTGTTTGGCCCTTGGTCACGTACTCATTCCCCACCTTGACTCGGGGGTAGCAGAGGGCCTTGAGCATGTCAGCTGAGTTCAGACCCATCAGGTAGGCAGCCTTGTCAGCAACTGAAAAGCCAGAGGAAAAAGGAAGAATTTTATGTCCAATAGGCTTTGAATCCTGGAGCATTCCCTGAAGGCTGAAGGGTTCAGATTTCTGTTCTTTGAAAACTTTTGATAGACTCTCGTAGAGGGAATCTTTGTAACATCACACTTGCCATTATGCATATTGAGCTTTTCTAAAAAAATTTCTATTTGTAATTCTTCACTGCAGCATGCAGAAAGTAATGAAGTTTTCAAAAATCTCCTGGCACAGAAGTTCAAACCAAAGCTTGCTAGTCTGAATGTGTGCAGTGCACAGACAGCTCAGGAGCTGCAGTGACAACAATCGGGTACTGATCTATATTCAGGTGAAAAAAAACCCACAAAATAGAGTGAAAATCACAAAATAGTTAGAGTGGAACACAGAAACAATATCTCTGTTCTCCTTCAGATCCACAGGCTACTGCATTTTCAGAGGTTTTTTTTTCTGATCTTCAATAAAACTTGTTGGGCTTCATCGTGTTACCAGTGGTGGTCCCTGCCTGCCTTGTCCTTTAACAAGGGGAGGCCTTGCTCACAGAACTGAAATAATACCTCTCACTGCTGAATTACCTGAGCATCTGATAGGAGAAGGTGCATGGGAACATGGTTCCCTATCATGTTGGAACTGAATCACAGGGCTGTTTCACAATTGCAAGCCATGTTCCAGCAAAGGTATTACTAAAGGAACATCCATAACTGCTTACTTCTTGGAAGAGTATGAAGACCAGTTTAAAGTATTAATTGTTCATAGCATAAGTTATGTAAATCCTGAGATCAGGGAATTTGATGTACTAGGGACAAGAGACAGCTGTTTTTTTTCTGGATGATTGTTTTCCTTGGGATCTAAAGTCCAACAGTGAACACCTTTTGCTGTCTTCCACATATGTAGAGGCTTACAGAGGGTTAATTATTAAATTTTATAATACCTTCTGTGCCATCAGGCTCTGCTTGCTCCTCTCTTGGTTTCTGCTTGAATTTCAGGTTCCCATAATGCATGACAGCCCCTGTCAGCTTGTAGATGGCTGTCTTTTCATCAGCAGTGAAGCCCAGGATGTCAATGGCACTCTGGTAATAGAATGAGCAAAGTGAAATATTTGCATGTTATCTGATGTATGACCTGTGCCTGTTGACCTGTGTTGTACATTACTCACATCTGTTGCCATCAACTCCTCCTTGTCATCAATGCTGGGAACAGTGATCTCACCTTGACTCACAAAAGGGAAGTCAAATGGGTTGGTGGTGATGAGGAGCATTTCTAGAAAAAATGCGTTCATGGGTTAAATTTCATTAATCTTTTAATATAGTTGAATGTTGCTCAGAGATTTTCCTCTTAAAAGCTCAGGGATGTCTCCTACCGATTAGCTCCGGCTTCTTGTTGGACATGATCTGATAAAAGATGTGGTAGCTCCTTTCCGCCTTGAGCTGGAAAGTGACTCTGGACTTCTCCAGCAGATCTGCCCAGACAAGTAGAAACAGTTAGACACTTGTGGGAATGTACATGGAGATGGGAATTTGGGAAGGGACGGGACCAGTCAAAGAGAATCTCTTACAAGTTTCAATGTCAGCAGAAGCCAGTTTGCCTGTGGCACCAAAGTGGATTCTGATGAATTTGCCCTGTTAAGCAGAAGCAGCAGCAGGTCAGCCTGGATGTGTTTTGCTGAAGTCACCTTTGCATGAAGAACAGCTCAGGCATCATGTGTGTTGCCATGAGGGTGAGAGATTTTATGCAAAGGAAGAACTCACAAAGCGTGAGGAGTTGTCGTTCCTCACGGTCTTGGCGTTTCCAAAGGCCTCCAGCAGTGGGTTGGCGCTGATGATTTGATCCTCAAGCGTTCCCTGCAGGGACATTATTATTCAGTGCCTGTGTTTAGTTGACAGGGCAATGACAGGCCAAGCACTCAGTCTGTTCTTCCTGACTCACCTGCATTTTGCCTGATGTCTTCTCCTCCTTCTTCTTGTCTCCACTGGCTGCAATTGTTGCAAAGTACTGGATGACACGCTTTGTGTTCACAGTCTTCCCGGCGCCAGATTCTCCGCTGCCCAGACCAAGAGAGAAGCAGAGGGTGCGTGGTCAGGCATGAGGTGCCCTGGCACCGGGCAGCCCTGCAGGGACCCGCGCAGGGGGTACCTACGTGATCAGGATGGACTGGTTCTCCCGGTCTGTGAAAGTGGAACAATGAGAGATGTGTTAGCAGCTGACCTGGGTAATGCTGAGCTGAATGAGAAGTAAAACTGCAAACTGAAGTTGGGGATTCTTCAGAAAGTCGAAGACTAACCAATTCCCTCCTATGTCCTAGCAGTATTAAGCATAAGCCCAAAGGGATATATTGAACAGTCAGAGGCATCCAGACCTGCGACAAGCTGTGTGTCACTTGCCCTTCACATAATTTCCCTCAAGAAATAAAACCAAAGTATCTACCCAAGTTCAAAATACAAGAAAAAATAGCTTTTTCTTTCTCATCAGTGAAAAAATATAGAAAACTGAGTCAAGTACTATTTCTGCAGTAGGAGAGTGTAGAATTTTGTACAATAAAGTACAAATAATTCACTATGATGTTCATGAATGCTCCTAGGTCAGTTTACACTTGAAATTGTTTGCTGCATAAATCGACTAAGTTCACAGTCATGCTTCTTGGTGGCTCCAGCTGGCTTATCACATGCTCCAGTGAGATCAGTGGGGCTTTTTTGATTAGATTGCTGTGAGGAAGGTCAAGCACTCACCAGTCAGCATGAACTGATAGGCATTGTCAGAGATGGAGAAGATGTGTGGAGGGGCCTCCTGGCGCTTCTTGCCTCGGTAGGCCAACACCACCTCGGGGTTGTACACCGGCAGCCACTTGTAGGGGTTGACAGTGACACAGAAGAGACCCGAGTAGGTCTGCAAGGAAGGGACACAGCACATTGGCTTCCCCTGAGCCTGGCCCAGCAGCTCCTGAGGCTGCCCAAAGGAAGCTGCTGCTGCCACTTACGTAGATCATCCAGGCTGCGTAACGCTCTTTGAGGTTGTACAGCACAGCGGGTTCGGGGAGGTGGGTCATCATGGCCATGTCCTCAATCTTGTCATACTTGGGAGGGTTCATGGAGAAGATCTGGTCATCCTTCACGGTCAAGGTCTGCCAAGGAAACAAAAAGTCCTCATATGTCTGCTAAGAACCCAGTGACTGAAGCAAATGTTGTCCTTCACTCTTGTTTTTGACTCACCTCTCCCCCTTCGGTCTTGACAGTGACTTTGCCTGATTCCCTGCTCGTGATTGTCCCTTTCACAAAGGATTCTTTGGGATGAGCCACAAAGACAGATGTCTTGGCATCAAAAGGTTTGTTCTGGGCTGCAATTCTCTCCTTCTCTGATTTTCGGAGGTAAGGAGCTGCCTCCCCAAAAACAGCCATCTCAGCATCTCCAGAGGCCATGTCTGCACTTCACTGATGCTATGTCAGCAAATGACTCTGAGGAGAAAAAATATGGTACAGATTATTTATTCTGTAAGATTTGGGAAAATTTTGTCCTATGCCTTAGCATCTCTTCATACTCAGGATATTTTAACATGAGAAAACTAGAAACTAATTTTATGTCAAAATAGGAGGCTTTCATGGATGTAGTCTAGGTCTTCAAATGTTCATTGATGACCTTTTCAGAACTGTGGATTTGGTGCTTTAAGAATACTGTGCCTGTAAAACAACAGTGAATTTGTTGAACAAGTTTCACTAAGACATCACTATTAGGAATGGAAATAGAAGAAATTGTTAAAAGGATGAACAGTGAAATAAAACTACTGAAAAACTGTAGTGTAGGTGACTACAGTCTTGGAAAACAATGAATCTGTGGGACATCTACCTGTTTAATGGTAATGGAAAGGTAGTGGGTAAATAATAAATTTTGCTAATGAAGTTCTCCACTAAAAAAAAAATAGTGCTGGCTTTGTGACCTTTTAATATTCTGCCACAATTAATGTGCTCTATGCATTTGTTACCCTTCACTACAATACCTAAATAATTTTAGCCCCAAAGTTCTGACTTAGGTGAAATAAAATTCAGTCATTGAAACTGGAACTTCCAAGGCTACATTAAGATCTCAGATACATACTTTCTGAAAAAATCTAGGAACACACGAATTCTCAAAAGTTTTTTTAAAAAGTATTTCTTCAAGTGATTTATTAAACATCTAGTGTACTTAAATTTAGCCAACTGCACTTGAAAATCCTCTGGCTATTTTAGTAAAATTTATTCCCTCTTTATTCTTTCGGTACTAAATATATGTTTTGCCTGGAGTAAGAAAATGGATATCTAAGAAAGCTGAGAATTCTGGTACTCTACAAAGGTGGTTAGAAGGTCTGTATGTTCAGATGATTTAATAAATATATTCTTTAGCAGAACACAGGATTTTGCATTTTTTCCTGCTGTGCTTATCTGGTCCCATTCTTCTCCTGGTGTAGAAAAGATGGGAAGGCAGCACACCTTGATTTTTGTAAGGTCAGTTAAGCAAAGAATGTCCCCATGGGGATTTTCTGTTCTGTCACCAGTACTCAGAGGCTTCAAACACAGCCTTGGGCACCCTCACCACTTTCTACTGCAATCCCACCAGGTTTGCACAGAGAGTGAACCAGTGAACCTTCGTGACACCCCACCTCAAAGGATCTGTCTCTGCCCCTAAGAATTAGTAAATCAGCCTCTTACCTCTCGTGACACCAGATGTGTGGCTCGTGGGCTGGCAGCTGGTCAGTGCTGTAAAACAGAAATGGCAGTTCCCAAATTGCTGCTGCACAAACATCAAGAGTGAAAACATGCAGGTGCCTTGAAAACAGATTTATAATGGAGTCCCCTCCTGGACAGGAGCCCCGGAGGCAGCAGGAATGTGGTGGCACATTAGGCTGCCATCCCCTTCCTGCCAGCCTGCAGACCCATCCTCTTACCTTGGAGCTTTCTGTGGAGCCAGGGCTGACGTGGTGCAGGGACGTTTTATACGATCTCGCCTGCAGATGCTACAGATGCCTACTCTTTCTTCGGTCAAAAGTATTTTGGCAAACCCTCTTTGGTAAAGCATTGTCTGGCAAACTGAACTAAGGGCATAATTGTCATTTGACATGACTAGATATAATTAGAAAATTTTGATGTCTTAGTGGCTATATGAATACATCTCCTATAAACAATCTCCCAAGGGTGTTAAGGAGGGAATCTGGACTAGTCAAAGCACTTAGAGAACTTGGATTCAGGACTTATGGATTTTATTGCTGACTTTCCCACCGACTCACTGCACGACCTGGGATGGATTGCTTGGTATGTCTGTGCTGCAGCTATCCCAGCTGTACAATAGATAAAAGAGGATGTTAAAAGATAAATTAGCATTATTAAAACCTTTTGGCAGGTTTGATGGTTTAACCCTGAATGCAGAAGTGCAGATGTAGAAGAGGTGAGGAGGGTGACAGACACAGCAGGGTGGTCAGCCAAACACTGCAGCAGGGGGAGGCTGGGTTCTATCTGGGCTTTTTAAGCTGATGGCTCTGACAGATGTGAGGCAGCCTTAGGGGTATCAGGAAGAGTGCACACTCACACACACAGAGGCATGTGCCTGTGTGCCTCTTTGCACACATTTCAGATTGCAAATAAGTGGGAGATTCTCTAAAAACTGTTCTTGTGAACCCTATGATGGGTTATATCTGCTGAGGCTCCTGATCTGCAGGTTAGTGCCAGTGAGCAAGATGCTCCCTGCTTTTGCTGGCAACTTAACTTATCCTTAACCAGTGCCCTAGGAAGAATATTATTGGAGGAACATTCTTCCCTAGGAGGAATAACTGATTTGAAATGCCTTCCAGCTGAAACCAGCACACCTACTTACAAATGGTAGAAAAATCCTCTTTTCAGTAATACCTATACAAATAATTGGATGTATGCACAAACGCATCATGTCTGACAGATGTGAGGCAGCCTTAGGGGTATCAGGAAGAGTGCAGTCCCATGCAGTCTCAGATGCTCTCTACCTGGTACATCCTCCAGCACAGTCCAGCACTTCCATTTCATTACAAATACCTTGCACATTTGGTTCAAAACACCACCAGTGTATACCAGAGCCCTGGGGGTGGCAGACATGCCTGGACAGTGCTGATGAAGAGAAGGGAAGGGGATTTACTGGTGGTGCTGGAGAGAGACTGGTCTTGTTTTAGGAATAGAGCACAGTCATGTGAGCTGATTGATATCCTGTCAGATTTAGGCTGAGGTACTTAACTCCTTGTTTGCCTCAGACATCAACAGGAGTGGTTATCCTCAGGGCAACCAGCCCTTTAAGCTGTTAGTCAGGTAGAGGAGCAGAATGGACTCCCTGCAATCCAGGAGGAATTAGTCAGCAACCTGCTGACTTTAGACACTGACACATGAGGCCAAACAGGATTCACCTGAGGCCACTGAGGGAATTGTGGGAAGAATTTGCCCAGCCACTCGCCATCATTTATCATCAGTCCTGGCTAACCAGGACTTTCCTCTAACCAGGTGGAGAGACTGGAAAGATTGATGTCCTGAGACATTTTGGGATGCATGTGTGGTGAGGCAGTGCACTTCCCCACACCCCACCCCACCTAGAGCCATGATTCTGTGATTCTGTAGATGAGCGTGCTGGGCAAGATCACCTGACTTTGGGGACGTTGTCTTTCCAGTAGCCAACAACAAAGCCATTCTACTCAGAGAGCTCTTCTGGGTTTTTGCTGTTGTGCTGTGCAGGACGTGGAGCCAGCTGTGCAAGAGGCAGGAGTGAGGCACACAGCCAGGTAGCTCTGGGCAGGCAGCTGAGGGAAGGTCTGGTTTGATGGGAAGCAGTCACTGAGTTGAGGTGTCTCCAGGTATTGACACTCACCAGTGATTTGGGGATTGAATTTAGTGTCAGTGGGTCTCCACAGTCCAGTGGTAGAAAATAAAACCTTTTTTGAAAATGCTCTGAATCTCAGAAGAGGGTTGTGAAATAGAACACAGCAATGAAAGAGATTCTTTAACACAGATGGCTTTTGAATATCTCCAAGGATGGAGGTTTCAGAATAAAAACTTGTGCCAGTGCTCAGTCACCCTTACAGGGAAAAAGTATTCCCAGATTTTCACAGTGGAAAATCTGTGTCATGATTTTGCCCATTGCCTCTTTTCTTGTCCCTGGGCACCACTGAAAAGGGCCTGGTTTCATCCTCTGTGCACCTCCAGGTATTTATATCCATGGATACGATTCACCTGATCATTCTCCTCTCCAGGCTGAGCAGTCTCTGCTCTTTGAGCCTTCCCTTATGAAAGAGATGCTCCAGTCTCCCATCCATCTTACTGGCCCTTTTCTGGACCCTCTCCAGAAGCTCTGTATCTCTGTTATACTGGTGAGCTCAGCACTGGATATCACTCCTTGTGTGGCCTCAGTGCTGAATTAAGGGCAAGGATCATCTCCCTCTGCCTGCTGCAGCCTAGTGCAGACACCATTCACCTTCTTCACAGAAAGGACACATTGCTGGCTCTTGTTCAACTTGCTGCCCCCCAGAATCCCCAGGTTCTTTTTTTTGCAAAGCTGCTTTCACCTGGTCAGCACCCAGCAAATACTGGTGCCTGGGCTTGTTCCTCTCCAAGTTCAGGGCTTTGCCCTTGCTTTGTGTTATTGGGGCCCAGATTCACCTCAGGGTTTTGCCTCACCGGTACTCAGCTGCACACTGTCCTTAACACAGGAAACACTCAATGTTAAATGGGAGAAGAATCACAGAGACTCAGATCTTACTGCCATGTTTATCTGTACTGGTGATTAAGTTATAATAAGAAGATAAAACATTAAAACAACTACTTTCACTTGAAAGCTCTAAATTCATACCCATTTCCTTTTTTCCTCTTCACCATTAACGAAATAAGAATCCAGAAAACAAGAACTTCTCTTTCAGTGTTTCGAGTTGTTTTTAAATATCTTTTTGAAGGAAATCAGGGCTAAAGCAATGGCAGCTGTAAGAGCATGTGTTGTGAATACAGGTAGTATATGAACTCTCAGTCAATGTCTGCAGGGGAAAGACGCTACATTTGTAGAGGCTGGAAAAGGAGACAGGAGCAAGTGCAAAAAAAAGGTCGGGCAAATAAAATTCTGTGTTGTAATATATTGCATAAAGCTCATGGAAAATGTAGTGTTTGGTCAGCTGTCATAAGAATCCCTGGGAAGCAGGCTAAGCTACTGAGCATCTGCTTTGGATTTGGTTAAATTTATACAGCTCTTCTCTTTCACCAAGGTACCATTTATATGACACTGGTATCGTGGTTTCTTACAAAGAAGTAGCCTCTAATCTGAAATGGATGATTCAGATTTCACTGCAGTTTCACTCTCTAGATCCCAAAACATTACTTCAGGGAAAACTTTGCCAAACTCTATCCAGATACAGCAAGGAGAAATCTGTACAGGAAGGAATCTGTTGAAAGAAGTGCAAAAAAAAAAGAATGCAATGCTTCCTGGGAACCATTAATATTCTGTCCATTCTACTTCCATCTCTGCAGGGTGTACTTCACTGAACTTCACAGAAGCCAACCCCAGCAGAGATAAATGGGAAGAGGCAGGCTGGGAGCCATCTCTGGATACAGACTGTGCTGCACAGCAATGCAGTGTCGTCAAGGTGCACATTCCCCATGGAGGAGAAAGGATTCAGCCGTGCTGAAAATAGATCCTTCTTGAGACAGTGATCAGACAGCTGCTCCCTTTCTGCCAGGGCCTAAGATGTGTGTTTTGTTCTGCCCATCCCAGCAGTTAACTGAGAGATAAGGAGTGAGAAGGCACTTTTTAGCCATGCAGCAGCCAGGCGAGGGAGGGCAAGGGGAAGTTCCTGCAGGTGCTGTGTGTTGGCCACTGGGAACTTCCCCCTCCTGCCTGTTCAGACTCATCAAGCTCATGAACTACAAACACAGGAATGGCCTGTATGGGCAGAGGTTTTGCAGCAGGAATAGGAAAGTTTCTTTGTAGTCTTTACCCTTGGGAGCTACTCTCAGGCTATGTGCTCTGTGATTCCCTAAGACAGACAGCTCTCCAAGGTGATCCCTCTGGCTGGGGAAGTCTCCAGGTGCCTCCTGTGGCTGGGGAAGTCTCCAGGTGTCCCCTCTGGCTGGGGACGTGTCCAGGTGGCCGCTCCCGTGCAGCCAAAGCCATGGCTATCAGTGAAATAATTGATTTCACTTCATTCAATTAACAGACAGTTAATTCCATGCCACTTGTCAAAGCACATCCCTCCAGAAGACCAAATCCATAATACTGCCTCTCATGAACATCAGCTGAAACGTCTTCAGCAGCAGCAGCAGGCTTTGGTTGTTTTCAGTCCTTGAAGAGCAGCATGACCTGCAGGCAGAGCCAGAGATCTGTGGAGCACATTGGGGCAGCAAAATGCACCACATCACATCAGGACAGAGCTCTACCAGGTGAGGAGCAGCAGGGCAGGCAGGAGATTCTTCTCATTACCACAGGCTGGACATATTCTCAGTGGTAACTGCATGCTGGTAAGCATTTCTTCAGGTCCATCACAGGAATTTAGGGGTGTGGTTAAAATTTTTTTTTCATTATTAGTTGACAGGCATTATTTTTCAGATATAGATAACATAACATAACTAACATCGCCTCTGGGGGTTATTTCTGACAATAACATAACACTGAAGGAAATAAGATTGCATGATGTCCCTGCCTATGTCAGGGAGATTGGGTTAGGTGAGATTTAAAGGTCTCTTCAACCCAAACCCTTCTGTGATCTGTGTGGCTCTCTGAATGGCTGTACTGGGTGAGTCCAAAGGAACAGGCAGACTCTCACACCCAAGACATTTGTCATCATCCCACTCGCCCGAGACACCCAGGTGGTGAAGCCTTCTAGAGAACAAACCACCTCAAGGTGGTGAAAAATGTCATGTGAATGGAGCAAAAACCAAGTAATTTACACATGGGAAACTGTACCAAAGACGACAATGTGTTCTGTGTGTCCCTGCCAGTAATAGGAGTCAGAAGCACAAGCACATTCCTACTACCTTTATATGAAGCCTAAGAAGCCTTTGGCCTTCTCAGGTCTCAGTGACCTATTTGTATCCCCACGTGGAGCCTGTAATGGTCATGGGATAGAGCAGATATCCTCTTCAACAGGGATCTCCTTGCACACCCTGCTAGTGAGCCCTGGGAGGCTGGAGAGAGCTCAGGGCTGCTCAGCTTCTGCTCCAGTAGGAAACCTCCTGCTGTGGGTTGAGGACCTGGAGAGCAGCTCAGGAGCCTACACAGACAGCAATGGCTCCTTGTGCCTGGGGACAGGTCATTGCAGCTCCTCCTCAGGTGATTGGGGTCCCTGATGCCCAACAGGGAATTGAGATGTGCTCAGGGCCATGGGGGGCACCAGGAATGAGCGGGATCTGTGTGGATGTGCTGGTCCTCTGAGCACACCTTACAGCTAAGGTGGAAGGAAGTCAGTCCTGCATGTGGTGGGTCACTGCTGGTGGTTCCTCTGCCCCATTTCAACCAAATCAACTTGCTGGGTGGCTGGTGCCCAGACCCTGATAAACCGAGGTAGATACCCCATAATGTACAGTCTACATACATCTGTTCATTGTTTACAGACACATTTGATGTGTTATAAACCCTCTTATGCAATGTCACGCAGGGAACAGACTTGGTGACAAGCAGCTGTGCTTGGACAGGCTTCTCAAGTTGTGCTCCTCTCAGTAACAGTGGGTGAGATTCAAGAGTGGCACAGCCCAGCTCACAGAGCACTGGGGACACAGGTAAAGCAGCAAACTTTCATTTGGGGGTGAGAGCTCTCAGCTGAGTATCAGAGCTGTGCTGTTAATCAGACTCCTCATGTTCCCAGCAAACACCACCGGAAGAGCTGGCCTAGGAGGTGACATTCAGAATGTCCTTTCTGTCACCCACCACAGCAGCTGAGGAGCTCCTGTTACAGAGCAGGGGAGTGGGGTGGGCAGGCTAAGACGCCTCCGGGTAAGACAAAGTCAAAAGATGGCAAGTGGCAAAAGGGGGAGGGAAGGAGAACTAGGATTAGGTGCATAATATTAGCACAAGCAGCAACTGTATCCTAAAAAAGACAGCAATGAGGCGGTGTCTTCCTTGGTTGGCACTCATTTGGGACAGATGCACAAATCCTACTTCTGGGCAGATTTCAGTGCTGTAAATGGAAATAAACTGGGATAGAATTTCTATAAATCTGCTCACTTTAAAGATTAGGCTTTTCAAGACTAAGACAACCCAGTGGATTATCACAGAATTTTCTGAGTGACACTCACCGTAGTGAAGTTGCCAACAGGATACACAGCAGACTTTTCTAGTGACATTTCTGAACTAACTTGTTCTTGCAGAAAAGTTCCTTTTGCATCCTTAGGAAATTTATTAATAGTTTCATTATTTTATATTGGAAGACAGATTCCCTTGGGGGTTATAAACATTTCTTTAATTGCTTTCTGCATTCATCTCATGTGCCAAGGGAAGAACACAAGTCCCTGCTGCTCCTTAAGGGCTAATCAGTTGTGCAAAGCAGAACAGCTCCAGGATTTTTTTTCTTGGATGATCCTACATAAAACATATGCCACAGGGTGGGCTCAGAAAGAGTGACAAGCCAGGTCCCTGTGGGGTTGGCCACAGCAGCAGCTCAAAACTTGGACCACTCTGCACCACCCCTGTCCACGTTCCCTGTGCCAGAGGGAAATGCAGCTCCTGAGGCTGCTGGACCCCAACCCGAGCTGCCAGCCCTGCCTGGGGAGCTGAGGGGAGGTCTGGCCATGCTGGGGGCTTCCAGGCTCCACCTGCCAGTAGCCCTTGAATTCTTCAGCCCTCTGGGAAGGTCTGGATTTTCACTCTGCCCTCCCAGTGCAGCTTGTGTTCCCAGGTGTGGGAAATGCTTCCTGAGGATTTGTTCTCCACAGTGCTCTGCTCAGCACTGTGCCTGGGCCTGAGTGACGAGCCTTGTACCTTCTCAGCAGTCAGGAAACAACAGAAGAAGTGCAGAAAATTATTTCTTCAAAACTAAAATTAGGCTTTACAAAGAATTGCAGAGGTAGGGTATGAGTTAGTAGTTTGCAGATTATCACTGTAGTGTTTCCCAGCAGTTCCCCTCTGATTTCTCCTGACCTTTTGTCCCCAAACCTATCCTGAGTTGTCATTTCTACCACCCCCTGTCCTCTACCATCTTATTACTTATTTCTTTTCCTTGCACACATGCATCTTGCTCTCCTCCTCCCAGACCCTTTCTGAACTCCCCAGCAGGGTTTCAACCCGACCTCAGTTCTGTGGTTACTCTTCCACACTCTCTCTTACCAATTTTTTTTTCTGCAACAAGAGTCACAAAATATCAAGTTCAGCTGATCACAGTCACGAATCGGGCCACAGTTCTATTTGATCTGAACACGTTCAGCAGGCTGCTCCTGCTTCACATGGCTAAGAGAGGTGACAAGGCTTTCTGCAGTGCTGCTGTTCCTGGAGTAAGCCCTGCCTCTGCTTTCCTCACCAGAGAGGGGATTCATGAACTGGGACCTCTTGCTTATCTGCAAAGCAAAAGATGGTCTTCTGGGTCCACAGGCATTGCATTTTTGTTGGTTTACAAGAGAGAGGATGCCCCATCCACCCCAAGGAGCCCCGACTGACTGCTGGAAGTACCTGGGCAGCTGCTGTGTTGCCCCTGGGGCAGCACATCCCAGCAGGGAATGGCCGTGGCCACGGTGCCAGGCCCCATTCTGATGTTTAACCTTTCAGCTGGCAGTGGAGCTGTGCTGCAGCGAGTCTCTCTGGGGTAAGAATAGCAGCTGCTGCCTTGGCACACAGCACACGTGTCCAGCTCCTCCAGGGCAGCACGTTGCACTGCCACATAGAAGGCAGCATACCCGCCCAGGAATGTCTTCAGGCGCTATTAGTGGAAGCAAATCATCCCCACAAACAGGCACGACCCCGCACAGGAGTCTTAGGAGAGCGGGGCTATTTTGGGCTTGTGACATTGAGGATGAAAGGAGACACTTGATGGGCTGATCCTCCTGCTAGGGGCCTCCTCCAAAGCTCCCTGCAGCCTTGTCCTCTCCTCCAGCAATGGCTCTTGTGAAGGCTGAGGGCAGTTTGGTGTGGCCTTGGAGCACGGAAGGTGAGGGCAGAGGGAGCTGTGAGTTTGCTGGGGGGGCAGGGTCAGCCCTCAGTGCCATCAGCAGTGCCCAGCTGTGCTCAGGGCAGGTCCTGCCTGAGGGTGTGCACCTGTCCCTGAGCTCAGGGCATGGAGCCTCCTGCTTTATTCTCAACCACATCCATGAAGTGAGGGAGATACCAGAGAATATTGTAAGGCTCCAAACAAGTTGCTGAAAGCATGCATTGAAACACAAATCCTTTGCATCCAGGAGGGTATGTACTTCTTTCCACCTGAAGCTGTCCATTTCTGAGTGGTTCTTCAGGAACATTTTAGGTCTGTTTTCCCAGCCATCACAAATTCCCTCCCCAACTTATTCCGATCCCTTTAACATCCTCTTTCTGGTGTGGATTTCTTTAATTCCACATGTTTATGTCTCATTAATTTCTGTTTAATTTACCTTGCTTTGTGAAAAGTTGAAGATTAAACTGTCAGAGGAAAAATCACCACTTTCCCAGAAGAGCTTTCTGGCTGGATCAGACAGCCTGGTTGGTCTCCCTTGTGACTCCATATTCATCTGGACTGATGCACAGCAGCAGTGTTAGCAGGCAGGAACAAGTGGTCAGGAGACTCTGTGTATTGGGTAGCTTATAAAGTGCTGCCACTGAATGCAGTCCCACACCCTTGAGGGTCACTCTCATGCTACCTCCTGGGAAAAGGCCCCTTGGCACAGTCACAGCCTTTTAAACCATTCCTGTGCACATCCAGCACTGCTGTAGACAAATATCAGCTCAGCCAGCAGACAAGAGCCACAACTCCTTACTCATGGTCAAGTTATTTTTCCAGCAGCCTAATAAGTTACCCTCCCAAGTCTGGCTTTGCCAGCACTTCTGTGCTTGTTGGGCATCCCCTGTGTCTGTCAGAACACAGTACAATGGGTACTGTGCACAGTCCACCCTTGGCTGCTCACTTCAAGGTCAGGCTGGTGCTGAAGTCAGTGGTTACCCCCATTTGGTGCCATATGCTGTGGTTCAGGTTCCTGTGGGTCACCTTGCCTGGTGATGACTGACCCAGGGCCTCAGCACGGGGTCTGTGGTGTGGCAGGCTCCGTGGCTGGATGTTGGGCAGGGCTTTGTGCTCCTCTGAGGATCCCCAGCACTGCAGTGCTCACTCTCAGGCTACCCTGGACCATCATGGCTCAGCTCAGGCCAAGCTTCTTTGCAGAAACTCAAGCTGTGAGGGTTTGTGCCCCGTGGCCATGCATTTCTTTCAATCTGTTTTATTTCTCACTGTATGCAATTGGCAGTGCAGGGTTTCCATGGAGCTGCATTGCTGCCAGCAGGCCCTGAGCCCAACCTGCCCTCGTGCTCTCAGGATCCTCCCCTCCAAACCAGCCAGACCTACATGCATGGTGTGTTATGGCACCATAATCCTGGAGAGAGTCAGCCTGGGGACTCCAGGTGCCAGGAGGGAAAGCCAGGCTCTGGCACCTGCCATTCAGCCAACGCTGTCGTGAGTCAGAGCCAGCACAAGCCAAAAGTGAACTCCGCTTTATGAAATGGGGAAGAGCTGCACTGCCAGCAGGAAGGAGCTGGTGCAGTGAAGGTAGGGAATATCCTGCTAAAGCCACATCCATGCAGAACCTTGCAGGGGCTGCTGTGCTCTGCCCACTGTGCTTTGAGTCTCAAAGAACCAGGGGCTGTGTAGCTGGGGCAAGAGCAAACAGCAAACTTTGTACCAAAAGCAGGCAAGAGTGCTGGGAGGATTACATGACAATGCCACGTTGATGCCTGGATACTCTGGAATGAATAATGACAGGCTGGGAAGGGTTACCAGACTTGCCTAGCAGTTAGTAATTTTCTGTTGATTTTCCACAGCTATTCCTCAACAAGTTACGACTGTTTTTCTGCAGGTTCATGAAGCAGAGTGTTGCACTGAGTAACTGGTGGGCTAGGGTCAGAGACATGGCCTAGGAGCACAGCAGGACTTTGGATTGCATCCTCAAGCACAGCACAGCTGCTGGGAACAAGGTGCAGCTGCTCTCCTGGGATTGTGCTGTTCCCAGGCTACAGGAGCTGGAACAGAATTCAGCCCTTGGAAAAGCAAAAAGCCTGTCAAACCTCTAGGTTTTAAATTCAGGATAAAAACGGTCAAACTGGTCACAGAAGCAGTAAGAGTCAAACCCACAGTTTTGACAATACTTAGCAACAAAATGAGACTCTCATTTAAACATTCACATTTGGAGCAGCTGAAGTTGCATATATCTATTTTATTGACACTGGTACAGCAGCAGTGGCAGAAAATATTTGTGCTCATAAACAATGGGAAAATTGCTTCCACAGCTGGAGAGGTACTTTGTGGAAGTTCTAGTTATCCCAGAGGAAGCTCATTTTTCAGTTCCTAACACCACCTAGAAAGGAGAGGCTTTGTTCAGTCTACACATGCCAAGATGAGTCTTTTGATCCCTAAAATCATCCATCTCAGTGTACCACCCAGCTAGGATGTGCAAGTGGAGCCAATGCAGGGGTGTCTGGAACCCTGAAAACCACGGTGTGAGTTGAATATATGCAGGTAACACCGAAATGGGCACCATCCACAACTGAAGCATGAAGATTAATTCCATTATTTCACTAGCAAAATGAGGACACATGCACTGCTAAACTTACTCCATCTTAAGAGGGGAAGAAGCAGCAAGGCCTAAGCTTTGCATTACAGGCCTGGAGCAGGCATGGTCTGTCACCAGGCTGTGTTTTACAATCTCTGAACTTCTTATCTCCTTTCCCCCCTTAGAACGAGGCCCCAGTCTTGTGGGAGAAAGCTTTCAAATGTTTACCAACATTCTGTTACCTGCTTTCAGAAAATTCCATTTCTTCTTTAGCACACAGAAAACAACCCGAAGCAAACACATGATAAAAATGTGCAAAAAGAAAAAAAAATCTGCAAATCAATTATGTGAATTCTCTCACACTGAGTATTTTCTAACATCTCCCAGGTGCAAGGGAGTATCAGGCACCTCAAAGCAGGATCTAAACCTACAGGATATTGCAGAGAGTGGTCCACAGTCAGTCTGTCCAACCAGCTTTCACCTGGGGATATCCAGTAGAAGATACCTGAAATCTTGCCTCTGTCTGGGCTTCCAATTCAATCAGAGAATGAGCATTCCCTCTTTAAGGTTACTTCATGTCCAGAGACTTTGCTCAGGAGCCTGGACTCAGCCCCCTAGTGCATCCCCTGGAGTGCTGGCAAGATAGCCTGGCAAGCACTGAGTCAAAGCCTTTTACTGGTGCACAGCTTTAGGTGAGGTAGGAGGGCTCTGCAGAGGGACATGGACAGGCAGGATTGATGGGCCAGATCACACAAGATGAGGCTCAACAAGACCAAGTGTCAGTGTTGGTCACAACCACCACCTACTGGGAGGGGCTACAGGCTGGGGACAGAGTGGCTGGACAGCAGCCAGGCAGAAGGGGATCTGCAAAAGCTGCTCGACAGCTGGCTGAACATGGGCCAGCAGTGTGCCCATGTGGCCAAGAAGGCAAATGGCACCTGGCCTGGATCGGGAATATGTGGCCAGCAGGAGCAGGCAAGTGATTCCTGCCCTGCACTGGCACTGGTGAGGGCACACCTCGAGTGCTGTGTCCAGTTCTGGCCCCTCAGTTTGGGAAGGATGTGGAGATGCTGGAGCGTGTCCAGAGAAGGGCAACAAGGCTGGTGAGGGCTCTGGGACACAAGTCCTGTGAGGAGGGGCTGATGGAGCTGAGGGTGTTTATCCTGGAGAAGAGGAGGCTCAGGGGAAACCTCACCCCTCCCTACAGCTCCCTGACAGGAGGAGCAGCCGGGGGGGTCGGGCTCTGCTCCCAGGGAACAGGGACAGGACACGAGGACACAGCCTCAGGCTGTGCCAGGGGAGGTTCAGGTTGGGCATTAGGAAGAAATTTTTCACTTAAAGAGTGGTTGGGCATTGGAAGGGGCTGCCCAGGGAGGTGGTGGAGTCACCGTGCCTGGAGGTGTTTAAGGAAAGCCTGGATGTGGCACTCGGTGCCCTGGTTGAGCTGACAAGGTGGTGTTGGGTCACAGGTTGGACTCAATGATCTCAAAGGTCTTTTACATCCTGGTTAATTCTGTGACTCTGTGTGATTTTGTGACTCACTGAAAGCTGCAGACCAGCCCCTGGAAGAGCCAACAGTGTCTGTTGAGTCTCAGGCCAGATCCTTTAGGAGAGAGCAGATTCTCCATAGGGTCTTGTGGGAAATAGTAAAGGCTGGAATAAAGTCTGCTCAGAGCCTTCTCTTCCTCAGGCTGAACAACCCCAACCCACTTAGCTTGTCTTCCTGCCAGAGCTGTCCTTTCCAATTGATGCCTGTACCAGTGGCAAGGCACAAATCTGCTGCTAGACTCACCTGAGCACACAGCAGAGCTGCAGTAAAGCCTTACCTTTGTGGCAGGGCCTTCTCGGGCCTGAGCTCGGAGTTTATTTACTTGGCTCTCAGCAATATCTGCCCTTTCCAGAGCCTCATCTATCTTATGCAGTGCATTTCTCAGTTTGGAGAGATCACTATTGGCTTGCTCACCCTGAAATTGCAAAACAAAAATTTAAAACTATCTGGCAACATGCTGGGGCACAGAGACAATTCTTAAATTGACAATCCTATGAACTGGTAAACAAGTATTTGCTTCACTTCAGTAACTCACAGCTTCCTCAGCTTGTTTTCTGTAGGATTTGATTTTCATCTGCAGTTCATTTGCCAGATCTTGTAACCTAATAATGGTCTTCTTTTGTTCTTCACACTGTGGAAAGAGAACATGCAATTTAACGTCCTTGGGAGACAAAACATCAGAATTGCTTTCTATTTTTACTCACCTGAAAAAGGAGCTCTTTGAAATGCCGTTCATATTTGCTGATGTTTTTCATGGCCTCTGAGAATTGTTTATGTTCTTCTTCCAGTTCAGCTTCTAATTCTCGGATCTGGTGAATTAATCAACAATTGGCTTAAGCCCTGACACAGGACTTGGAAAAGAAAGATGTTTCTGACACCCCTGTTCAGTGCTGGTACCCACCCTGGCCTCCAGCTTCTGGATCTGCTTCTTCCCTCCCTTCAGTGCCAGCTGCTCGGCCTCTTCCAGACGGTGCTGCAGGTCCTTCACCGTCTGGTCCAGGTTCTTCTTCATCCTCTCCAGGTGGGCACTGGTGTCCTGCTCCTTCTTCAGCTCTTCTGCCATCTTGGCTGCCTTGGAAAGGAGATGACACAAGAAACTGGAAGAATGTGAAAGAACAGCACACACTGTGCACCAGGAGAGGATTAACTCCTGCGTCCTGCTGGCCATTCCTGCCACCCCACTCCCTATTTTGGCTTTTTTTTTCTCCATGACATGATAATGGCAAAAACATGACAGGAAATAGTAGGGAAAAGCATGGGAAAAGTCTGCCTTACTGCACACAGGTGCAGAGGTGGAGTGACAGGAATGGTAAATGCTCTGTCCCACTGTGACCTCACTAACAGCTGGGTGCCAGGGGGAGAACAGTCAGAGCAACAGCAGAGTCTGGGAACAGGAATGGCACAGCTGAAAGGATTCTGTGCTCAACACTTCTGGGGTGTGCTGAATGCTGTGCCATAACCTCCTGGAGGGTAGTGCCACAAAGGCACAAAATAGTTTAAAATCATCTATGTTATTTAAAAGAAACTAAGATTTATTTTGCTTTCCAACATTGGATTCCTACACAATATAATTAAGCACTTTGGTGAAATATTGAGTGACATTGTAATTAATGTTATAATTATATTATTATAATTAATGTAGAATTCAACAAATTGCTTTGGCTGCAAAATATCTGAAAAGGTCTAAATTGAAAAATGTGACTACTAGAAGTTTTATATAAATATATATGTATATGTGTGTATAATTCATTGTAATGTTTTCTTTCTCTTTTATTCAAACAGAATAGAAATCATTAAAACACAAGAAAACCTCAGGAGGAGAAAGAGCTTCTTTCCATGGAGGGTGACAGAGCATGGAACAGCTGCCCAGGGAGGACTTGGAGTCTCCCTCTCTGGAGAGATTTCAAACCCACCTGGACACGTTCCTGGCTCACCTGCTGCAGGTGACCCTTCCTGGAGAGAGGGTTTGGAGTAGATCATCTCCAGAGGTCCCCTCCAATCCTAATGATTCTGAGGTTTTATTTAATTTTTTTTTCCTTTTAATGAGCAAGTTGAAAAGTTTTCTATTTTAATTCCACAAGATGTATCTAACTGTTAAGACTTTGGTTTGATCCTCTGCATCAAAAATCATTAGCAGATTGAGTCCCATGACACACCAGTCCTATTGCCTGGCTGAGCTTCACAGGTCTTGCATGGGAGGATTTAGCACCAATTCTGAATGGAAATTTACAATTCTCATTTAAAAAGTTGATAAACAGGATTTTGCAAAGATAACTATTCAGATACCTTAGCCACTTCACTGGTTTCAATACTGCAGGATTTCTTTGTGGATTACGTTTTCATGCAGCACTGAAGAAAGTTATTTTGTTTTCAACTGACTAAATGTAGGTTTAGTTCTTTATCATGGCAACAGCCCCATCTGTCAGCAGAACATGTTCCCTCTTGCTCTAATCCTCCTCTGACACGAGGCCTTTTCAACCAGGCCTACAGACTGGTTCCTTGTCCAACATGTGACAAGAGTGTTTACATTAACTCCCAGCAGCAATGCCACTGGAAGCCTTGAAAACTCAAAGTGAAAACCACAGTAACATCCTCACATCTGTCATCGCCTTCTTAGCTCTTTCTTCAGCACTTTTTGCTTGATTAGTAACAGCCTCTATCTCTGTTTGGAGTTGTGCCATATCAGTTTCAAGCTTCTTCTTTGTATTAAAAAGGCTGGTGTTCTGTGAAGGAGAAAGAGAGAGGCTTTGAGTGTCTGTCTTTGGTCTCTTACACATAGAGACCATCAATTAATATTCATTCTTCCTCCATCAATCTCTGGACCCCAAAATGCATCAGTCTTAGCAAAGCAAACTACCTGGGTATGGAGGAGCTGTACACGTTCAGTGGCATCCAGAAGCTCCTGCTCAGCCAGTTTCCTCGACCGCTCCGTCTGCTCCAGGGCTGCCCGGAGCTCCTCAACTTCAGCCTGCAGCAGGTTTGCTCTGCGCTCCACCATGGCCACCTGCTCCTTCAGGTCCTCCTGTGCTCTGGCAGCATCGTCCAGATGGATCTGGGTGTCCTGTATTTGGAGAGTCAGTTTTGTCCTAATGAATTTCTCGAATACTGTGCTTAAAAAATAAATCGACCAGAAGGTAAAGCAAGACCTTGAGAGCTCCCTGGATGCTGTGCAGGTGTTTCTGTGTCTCTGCAGCTACACGATTGGCATGGCTCAGCTGGATCTCCATTTCATTCAGGTCTCCCTCCATCTTCTTCTTCAGCCTCAGGGTTTCATTCCTGCTCCTGATCTCAGCATCCAAAACACCCTGCATTGTCTCCACAATCCTTTCGTGGTTCTTTTTTAGCTGGTTGATCTCCTCATCCTTGTCAGCAATCTTTCTGCTGATTTCTGACTTTATCTGAGTCAGTTCTTGGTTGACACCGAGGATTTTGGCTTCTTCGTGCTCAAGAGCTGCCTTTAAAAGAAAAAGGGGAAAAACAAAGATGAAGGTAACATTTCAGAGAACATGATCATTGAGGTGGTACTCAGTGACTTCACAGAACTTGCTAAAGTTTGTGGCAATCAACCTTGCACACAGCTACTGCCAGAAAAGGGAACAGAAAGCTGCTTAGCGTGCTCTTTACTATTTACAGTAATATTTAAACTAACTCACCTCCGCCTCCTCCAGAGCTAATCGCAGACCATTTTTTTCTATTTCAGCTTGCTTTTTGGCTTTCTCAAGGTCTCTGATCATTTTGCCATTTGCAGTAATTTGCCCTGTGAGATCAGCTGCTTCCTCTGGGAGAGAAGAATAGCATCAACCAGAGGAGTGGTTTACAGACGTGTACACAATGGTACGTGTGTCTGTAAATATGTACAGATAAAACCCGACACAACCAACTCATGCAGGCTAAGTGGGGAATTGGTGTGGTTTCACAGCCCTCCTTACAGAGAGCCTGGAAGAGCCCCGCATGTGTTACATCTACAGATAGGCCATCAGGGTCTAAAACTACAGGTCCTGTCACTGTGTCCAGTGCCTCTGTAAAACTCACTTTCATGAACTGCTCAGTCTCCCACGGTCACTACCTTTGCCTGGGAATGGCACCTCAATGTCTGCAGCAGATGACAGAGTCAGGACATTTGCTTTATTGGCCTAATCACTTTACAAACATGCTTGGCAACTTTTTGTAAGACACTGACATTCTGTATTAAGATGGAGAGCACAGGAAGGACAGAGTACTGTCACTTGGTGCCCTCCTGCAGACATGAGTGTGCTCATGGAGCACAACTTGCTGTGGTTGGTCTGTGAAAGCTGAAGGGAAACCAGAGCCAAACACGTACGCTGGAGAGTGGAGTTCTCCCGTTTGATTGTTTCAAGCTGATCTAAGGTTTCCTCATAGGCCTTTTTCACTTTGAAGAGCTCTGTGTTCAGCGAGCCTGCTTCTTTAGAGAGAGCTTCCCGCTCCAGCTGGCTCTCCTCATACTTCCCCTTCCATTCTGCCATGGCCTGGAAGACATCACAGAATCATAGAACTCTTTGGGTTGGAAGGGACATCAAAGATCACCTAGTTCCAAATCCCCTGCCATGGCAGGGACACCTTCCACTGTCCCAGGCTGCTCCAAGCCCTGTCCAACCTGGCCTTGGGACACTTCCAGGGATCCAGGGGCAGCCACAGCTTTTCTGGGCAGCCTGTGCCAGGGCCTCCCCACCCTCACAGAGAAGAATTTCATCCTAACATCCAATCTAAACCCACTCTCTATCGGTGTGAAGCCATTCCCCCTTGTCCTGTCATTCTGGGCCCTTGTAAACAGTTTCTCTCCATCTTTCTTGTAGCTTCCTTCAGGCACTGGAAGGCCACAGTTAGGCCTTCCCTGAAGCTTCTCTTCTCTTGGCTGAACAATCCCAATTCTCTCAGCCTTTCCTCATGGGAGAGGCTATTATGTTTCATTTCCTCCCGGTACTGAAAATGTTATTTTATCTGTTTTTATCTGTGACTACTTATTTTGTACTAGATTAATAATGCAGTCTCTGAAATCAAGAAAAATTCCTACTGCCATGCCCTAGTGGCTCTAGTTAGATTCACCTTGACTTCAGCACTGACTGATGTACAGAGTGTTAATTTGGCTTTCTGGAAGGCTACACTTGAAAATTACTGTGCCCATTTATGACCTTATCAAAATTCTGCTGTTTCCTGTCAAGGGCAGCTGCTGATGTGTTTGCTCTCTCTATGTCCAGTGTCAGATCCTCCACTTCCCCCTGCAGCTTAAACTTCATCTTCTCCAAGGAGGCACACTTGGAATTCAGCGTGTCTGCCTTCTGCCCTGCTTCCTGGAGACGCTGAGTGAGCTTTTTCCTTAAGGCACATAAATAAAACAAACAGATAATTAAAAAAAAATCATTGCACTGTGTGTCTCACATAAATCAAGACTATACGCAAACCCCCCAAAAATAATTTAGGTCAGGCTACTAAAAGTGGGTCTGTGTTCTGCCCAATATACATCTGGACAGCTCATCTCATCTGTTCTGTACTTGGCCTCCTCGAGCTCCTCCGTGCGCTGAATCGCGTCCGTCTCGTATTTGGTTCTCCACTGGGCCACCTCGCCGTTGGCCTTGGACAGGGCTCGCTGCAGCTCCCCCTTGGCCTCCTGCTCCTCCTCATATTGTTCCCGGAGCAAGTCACAGTCGTGGCGAGCGGACTGCAGGGCGTGGGCCAGGGCGTTCTTGGCCTAAAAATGACCCACAATATCGTGTGTTTCTGTGAGCTGTGACCTGCAGGAGACCTCGTGACCTTGCACATCTGAAAGATGATCACTGCAGCGTGGGCACAAGAAAAAGGGCTGGGGCTTTGTAAGTGTTCAGGAAGCTGCATTTACCTGTCACCAGCTCTACCACTAGAAAAGACCAAAAGTGATGCTTTCACCTTGGCATATACTGTAACTTGTCTTCCCTGTGGCTACAGAAGCTAAAGAAATCTCATAAACCGTGGCTTTAAAATTTTAGAACATGAAAAAATTGACCAAGTTTAATCAACTTTCAGCATACCAGAGTCATCCTTTGCAAAGAAGTTACTGCACACAGTGCTTACTGTACACATCCTTCCCTGGACTAATTTTACTGGGTTAGACTATAGGCAATACTTACAAACTCCCAAAAGTGTTTTTCAAGTGAACTGAGACCCTGACACATTTTGAAGCCTTATCAGGTGCTCAGTAGTTCGCACTACCTTGATCTCTTCCTCCAGCTGCCTCTTGAGTTCTTCCACTTGTTGTGTAAGTGCCTGCTTGCTCCTGGACAGCTGCAGCCTTATGGTTTCTTTCTCTTTGAGCTGACGGCTTAGTTCACCTGTGACAAGAGAGGGCAAGTTCTCAATACTGTCCAGATTAAGCATCCTGAAAACACTCATATATTATAATAATAATAATAGGTAAGTGGAATCACACAGCACTGTTTACCTTATCAGTTGCTCCCATTATATACATACGTCTACCATTGCACAATCTATTTTAATTCTTCAAAATGCTTTTGTTGTTGTTGTTCTTTCTTTTAACCTAAATTCACCTGATTCCCTAATTCTAATTGTATCCATTATTACAGTTCTGATCCACCAGATGCTATTTTTTCCTGAAGAAAAGTGCTTTTGAAAATTTGCTTAATTGTTTCTTTTAAAGCCCAATTTTCATTTTGAAGCACTTGGATTTTATGCTGTCACACTGGCTGAATTACGAAATACTGTAGCAGTTTCCCATAATTGTCCTTGTGATGCAAGAGATAAATCCTAAAGTTTCATTTCATAAGATTTACAGTAACTGGAAAACATTTATTCCACATCACCCTCTGTCCTGGGGGCTGAAGTACACCTCTCCCTTTTCTTGGAGAGGTGCCTATAGCTTATGCCAACATCTCTAGAATTCTCAGTACTTCTTGCAGCCCTCCAATACTGTCTTCTTCAGATTTTTCCTGAGCCATTTTACATTTTTTCTCAAATTCTCAGTTTCATTCTAAGATTCCCCTTGAGCACTATGCTCAGTGATCTTACAACAAAGGGTAACTGGTCAGAGAATGGTACATGAGACAATCTGTTTGCTCCTGAAGAGAAAAAACATCCTTTCAGCACATCTTTGTGCCTTCCTTACCAGACTCTGTCTGGAGCTGGGCTTTTTGCATCAGCACCTCATTCACATTCCTCTGGTGCTCCTCAAGTTTGGCTTTCATCTCGCTCATCTCATCCTCCAGTATGCGGTATCTTTTTTCCAGAACAGCCTGAAAGAGAATCAGAAGGTGGAATCCTAACATTCCCAACAGACAGAAATATCGGTAATTCGAGGATTTAAGTCATAAAGAAACACCTTGGATTTGGTAATGGTCTCTGTGCGACCGGCCAAGTTGTCAATCTCCATTTTCAGCTCACTCTTCTCCTTCTCCAGCTTCTGCTTCACGCGTTGCAGGTTGTCGATCTGCTCGCCCAGCTCAGCTGTGCTGTCCGCGTGCTTCTTGCGCAGGGCGGCAGCCGTGGCTTCGTGCTGCAGCGTGGCCTCTTCCAGGTCACGGCGCATCTTCTGGAATTCTGCCTCCCGCTTCTTGGTCAGCTCTGTTCGAGCAGTGGTGGCTCCTCCAGCCTCTTCAAGGCTCCCACGGGTTTCCTCAAGCTCCCGAGCCAGCTCAGCACAACGCTTCTCTGCTTTTGTCCGCGTGGCTTTCTCGCTCATGGTCTCCTCTTCCAGCTCTGCAGCACGGGCCTGTACAACGAGGGAGCAGCACAGCAGGAATTAAACAGGGAACAAGTTTTTCAGTGCTTAGGTTGCTGCATATTTGTTACAGTAGAACACCAAGAACCTTGTTTTGAGACTGTAAGCAAAACAAACTTGCGTGGTACTTCACTGTTTTGGCATTGTAGGGAAAGACTTGCTGACAGGAAAGGACCTCTGGACTCATTCTAGCTTTAGATCACAGCTTTCAGTTGTTGGATTGGGTTTGCATGGCCAGGTTTTGGTGCTGGGGGAATACAGGGGGGGCTTCTGTGAGAAGCTGCTGGAAGCGTCCCCTGTGTCTGATGGAGCCAGTGCCAAACTGTGGACAAGCATTATTCATGGTACTATAGTTTAATACAAGCAAACAGTAATGATGAAGTAAAGTCTCTTGCCTGCAATTCTCTGATCTTCTTCTGCAAATGAGTACCTGAATTTCGCTGTTCCACAATTTTATTTTGCATCTGATTAAAGTCAAAGTCTTTCCTGTGAAGGAGATGTTCTTTTTATTAAAAGAAAATATGTCCAGTTAAAGCCAAATAATAAATTTTCTACTAATTTGTTTTCATACTTCCTTAATTTTTCATCTAAATGTTGCTTATCATTCTCCAGCTCTACTATGGTTTCCTGTGCAAGTTTCAAGTCTCCCTCAAGCTTTCTCTTGGCTCGTTCAAGGTCCACACATGCTTTTCTTTCGAGTTCCAAAGACCCTTCAACCTGCAACATAAACATGTATAAACATGACTGATAGAACAACTAAAGAATCTGCTCCTTCTCCTTGTGTTGAACATGCTCACATGGTTCACTTGCTGCTCCAGCTTGATCCTAGCTTTGGTGAGGGTATTAACTTTGTCCTCCTCTATTTGCAGGTCATCCAGTGCCTGTTGCTGGGCTTCTTGCAGGGCCTTCTTCTCCTTGACTAACTTTGCAACAGTCTCATCCAAACCTGTCACTACTTCAGTCAGATTTTTGACCTATTGTAAGGCAAAATACTTAAAGGTCACTAATAATTTTGGCCCTTGCATAGGCCACGAACACAGACAATGAACTTGCTGTTAGACTCCCAAAGAGGCTTTGACCATTGTATGGTCACACTCTACAACCTCTCTGCTTATATATCAGCCCTTCAGAAGTCACAAAGCAATGCTGAACTTTAGTTTGAATGCATTTTTGCATGCTTATGGGTTGGTTTTCCTGCACAACAGAGGTGCCCAGGTTCAATACCAGCATGTAAGCATTCCAGTTCATTGAACCTTTACACCTACACATAGACAGAGCAACTGTTATTACACATTGCAGAAATAAAAAGCACCTTGTTTTCAGTGGCATGCTTTTCCTTTTCAGCCTTGACCAATGTTAATTCAAGGTCATCCATATCTCTCTTCAGCTCAGAGTATTCATCCTCCAGTTTCCTCTTTCTGGCTGCCAGATCAGCATTCATCTCCCCATCATCTTCCAGCTTTTCCATTACTTCTTTTATTCTTGCTTCCAGCTGGAATTTTAGTTTTATCAGCTGGTCACATCTTTCTTCAGCATCAGCCATATTTTCATTTTCCTTTTTATAGAGAAAAGAAATGTATTTAATTTTCACCCATTGGCACTGACACTTGCAGAAATCACCTGCTTATTAAGTGGCTGGTACGTGAAATAACAGGATTTCCTTTCAGCCCTTTCCTGAACACTCAGACAAAACTGATGTCATCTGAAGAGCCAAAAATTTTTTAAATTACTTACAGTTTGTACTTGCAGCTGTAGGTCCTTTTTCTCTTGCACCAGAGCCACCATCTTTTCTTCCAGATTGTTCCTCATGGCTTCTGATTTAGCCAGTTCTTCTTTTGCTCTCTCAAACTCTTCCTTCATCATGGCCAGGTCTTCCTCAGTTCCCACACTTTTTAAGAGGGGTTTTAGCTTGAAGTACAGCTTCATCCAGGGCCACTGCTTGACTTTCATGAACGCACGGATGTTGTACTGGATGCAGAGGATGGACTCCCTGAAAACAAAGTGATCCATCAGCACTGGGAATAAAGCCCATCTCTGAGCAGCCAGACCTGGCAGAGGACACACACCTGTGGTCAAACATTCTTTTCAGCTCGAGTCTCCGGAGGTATCCCCTGCACAAAGCCTGGGTCCGTGTGATCAGCTGTCCTAAGCAGTCATCTCGCATCTCTTCCAGGACACCCAGCAAACCTGCCTTGAAGAACACCTGCACCCAAAGAACAGGCATCACTCCTTGCTGGGTTTGCATTCCAATGCAATGAATGTTTTCTTATTGTATTTACCTTAGTGTGTCCAAATTTGTACTGAGTGTGATCTATCTCGATGGAAGACAGCAACTTTTCACATGCCGTCCTGCTGTCAATAAACTTTCCTTCTGGAATGACACTGGCATTCAGAAGATGGTATCTGATAAAATAAAGAAAAAAGCTTACCCAGCAGTACCATTTTAGTGCACAGGATGCCACAAGAACAGCTGTCAGTTTGAAGATACAGAGGAAGGCTGAGTCTGACCCACACCTCCAGCCTCAAATAGCAAAGCAGTAAGAAAAGCAGCAAATAGCAGCAGGTCAGTTCAGTAGGTTCCAAGGATGTGTTAAAGCCCTCACTGAGACTGAAGGCATGGACAGTCTGCTCTCTGGACCTGAGAGACTCTGCTTATCTGTGTTACAGTCATTATCACTACTCTAGGGGTGCAGCTCATTGGGTTAGCTGTAAATTCAAAACATTGATGGATTTTAAGAGTAGGGGAACTGCTTTTCTGAACCATATCCTGCTTCTCACATTCCTCCTGGACCATGTAACCCAGAATTAGACTTTGTATCCAGCAATGGACTTCCTAATCCTACACTGAGAGATTATTCCATGCCTATTTTCAGCATCAATACACAAATCTGCCCTCCCACATCAATGGCTAGGCCAATGCCTTCAGTTAGTAGCCAAAACACCATTTCAGCCCTTCTCAGTGTCCCGCTCTCCAGCACACCCTGCACAGAGTTGTAAGAGGGGAGTGATTGCTTTGTTCTTAGAGATCTGACCCTACATTTGCCTTTGTTCTAACACAACAAGCAGATGACCCCAGCTGGGTTGCCCTGAATTTAGCAACCCCTTATATATGTCTTATTTGCAGCAGTTACCATGATAAGATTTTTTGGTTGTGGGGTTTTATCTATAAATGAATTGGCTAATGCTGTAGAAATATTAGCATGTAGAAATATTAACCCACTACAAAATGACAGGGTCACGTGGAACTAACTTGGATTTCCTGTTGGAGTCCCTTTTGTTACTGCAGCCTTATTTGCCAGACAAACTTAGCATTTCATCAAGAAGTAGTATTGGATTTAACACAGTTTCCCCTTTGTAAAACCGTTCCAGTTAAGATTATTTAAACCACACTCTTTAAACCTCTACTAGATAGCAGTTGAATACAGGATGTGCATAGACCACCCTCTGTATTTTTGGTGAAACATGTTTGTGCCCAATTTGAGAATTAAAGCAAAGAATATCTAAACATTCAAATTAACAGGAATGAATTAAAAATAGGTTTTGGCATACAGTAGTGAGGAAAGTACTGCCCACACAGACCATGCTGTTAGATTTGTCTTTTGCTTTCCATGCGTGTTAAATATTTAAATAGTCTTTTCCTAACAACTGTATCATGGACTGGTTTAGCGAGAATCTTCTTTCAAATGAATTGGGCTGAATGCAAGCACAAGAATGTTATTACTGACCTTTGTTTGAAATCCCCATATGGTATCTTGTTAGGAAATCCCTTCCTGCAGATCCGGATGCCTTCCAGAACACCATTACACCGCAGCTGGTGCAGAACAAGCTTGTGATCCATCAGGCCTGTGGCAGAGCAGCATGGGGACATGCTGATTGCTCCAGCATTGCTTTCTGCCCCTTCCTATTCTATGTTTTATTAATTACCTGGGGTCTTTGTTTCATTGGGAATGATGCAACGCACAAAGTGAGGATGAGTTGTTCGTAAGTTAGACATCAGCTTATTTAGATTTTCCTGTAAAACAGAGATAATTTCTAATCTGTATATTATTTCAGTTCTCATCGTGATTTGACTCTGCTGAAAAGCAGAAATTCAGAACTTTCTCCTTATTCTTCTAGTGAATATTCTACAATCCTGTGTAGGCATCAGCAAAGTAAAAGGCTACTACTGAAGAACTTCCCTCCTGTCTTAAAATGAAAATGTGGCTGTGGAGCCAGGTGTGACAGTCTCTGCTGGAGAACACACTTACCCGAAAGAGTACAGAGACAGTTTGGAAGGAAGAACCCTTCTTCTTGGTTCCTTTCTTCTTTCCACCACCTTCAGCTGGAAAATGAGATGACAGTCCAGCTGAGGAGCTGCTTCAGATCCCTTTGACAGTGTTATAATTGTGCATCTAACAGCACACAAGCACTGACTCAACACTGATCCATGTCAGGTGAGAGGTACAGTAGGAAATCCCAAACTGGAAACTTAATCCTCCGAGCTTACCTTCATCTATGGATGCAAAACTGGCATAAAGATGGCATAAAATTTTCATAGATGATTTCTGGTACAGCCCAATGACAGTTTCATTCAGAGGGTCCTTGTTCTTCTCCAGCCAGCCAGTGATGTTGTAGTCCACTGTTCCAGCATAGTGCACTAGGGAGAAGTGGGCCTCAGCTTTGCCTTTGCCAGGCTTAGGCTTCTGGAAGCTGCTGCACTTGCCCAGGTGCTGGTCATAGAGCTTGTTCTTGAAAGAGGTGTCAGTTGCCTTGGGGAACATGCACTCCTCTTCCAGGATGGAGAAGATGCCCATGGGCTGAATAGAAAAATGGTGTTTTCAAATAAGATCAATTCAAGCTATAATAATACAAAGACATGCTAAAATGGAAGTATTTTATAGTGAATTAGCCTGGGACGAGCAGGTAAGCAAGATTTTTTGTGAACGGCTGGCAAGATACTTAAAAGAACTCGCAAGATTTTAATATGCAGTTTTGAACTACCCAGACAGGGTGTGGAAAACAAAAGAAGTCAGCCAAAAACTGTGCAGTAACTTCTCAGAACACAGTAGTGACTTCTAACTCAGAAGGAACAAAAAGCAACCAGACATGAGGACTTCTGGGATTTGAATTTTACTGAGAGAAAACCTGAAGGGGAAGCAATACGCAAAGACAGGACAGGATGGAAGAAAAGATGGAAGAAAAGACAGAAGGAAGAAAAGACGGACGGATGGACGGACGGACGGACGGAAGGAAGGAAGGAAGGAAGGAAGGAAGGAAGGAAGGAAGGAAGGAAGGAAGGAAGGAAGGATAAAATCAGTGTCTTTTTAGAAGATCGGATACATTCCCAGTCAGTGGATAATTAATTACTTACAAGGATAATTAATTACTTACATTTAAAAAAACACAGCTAAAGAAACAGAGGAGGTGAAGAGACCTGAAAGCTTCCCAGAGAGATTACATTGAAGGCACTCAGTGCAAACACACTCAAGAACCCTTCTTTACAGATTCAATCTGTGGGATTGCACAAGATGCTTAAGGAACTCACCTTCTCAATGAGCTCAATGCAGGCAGCCAGGTCCATGCCAAAGTCAATGAACTCCCATTCAATCCCCTCCTTCTTGTACTCCTCCTGCTCCAGCACGAACATGTGGTGGTTGAAGAACTGTTGCAGTTTCTCATTGGTGAAGTTGATGCACAGCTGCTCAAAGCTGTTAAACTAATATTTGAATTTGTTTGTTAATAGTGTTAAACTGCCTCTGATATTTTTTTTTTTTTTTCACAGAGATGTCATGGCAAGGTCAGCCAGACTATCTCAAAAGGGTTTTGATAACAGTGTGATGAATATACCATAGGTGTCCAGGCTTACAGAGAAATTGTGCAGTGCAGCACATTGTTGCTGCAGCCTGCATTGGCCATGCTTTAGGTGGCCCTAAGGTCCATAAATGCACACTCTGTGGGGAGAGAGAGAGAGCAGCTTCATGGCTGTGCTTCTGCCCTCTCTCTTCCCTTACAAAGTGGGTGATGGATCTACAAAAGCAGAAGCAGCTTCAGACACATTTGCCCTGTTCTTGAGGGCTGCACTGGGGTGAGGAGGAGGAGGAAAGATCAGAGAAGACAAACAAAATGAAAAAAGCATTTAGGGACAGGCAGAAGTCTGAGAGTACTGCAAACCTCAAAGATCTCAAAGCCAGCAATGTCCAAGACCCCAATGAAGTGCTGTCTTGGCAGCTTCGTGTCCAGCTGCTGGTTGATGCGAACAACCATCCACAGGAAGAGTTTCTCATAGACTGACTTGGCAATGGCATTCACTGCCTGCTGCACCTGCAGGGAGATGGCCACACACCTGTGTCAGGGTCACACACCTGTGTCAGGGCACTGCTGAGCATCCCCAGAACAAAGCCCCCTCACCATGCCCAGACAGTGCACTCACAGGCCTTGATGGCCCCGACCATTCCCAGCTGTGACCTGCACCCATTCCTTTTCCTTAGGAAGAGGATGGTCCCTGCTGCTCCCTGGCACTCACCTGATCCACTGTTTGGCCCCTCATGACATATTCATTTCCCACCTTCACTCGGGGATAGCACAAAGCTTTCAGCAAGTCTGCTGAGTTCAGGCCCATCAGATACGCTGCTTTGTCAGCCTCTGGAAAACAAAATAATAACTTGAAATACTTTCTTCTTAGCTCAGACACACACAGCATTGGAACCAGCCAGAGCTCACTCTGAAACTTGCAACTTGATTGACTTTACCTCATCCACAAATCCTGACTAACATTCTCATTTACTTTTCTGAATAGCCTTGTGGGACTGGCCCTCA
>VWZP01002787.1:45419-75045 GCA_013396995.1 Dicaeum eximium
AAATCAGTGTCTTTTTAGAAGATCGGATACATTCCCAGTCAGTGGATAATTAATTACTTACAAGGATAATTAATTACTTACATTTAAAAAAACACAGCTAAAGAAACAGAGGAGGTGAAGAGACCTGAAAGCTTCCCAGAGAGATTACATTGAAGGCACTCAGTGCAAACACACTCAAGAACCCTTCTTTACAGATTCAATCTGTGGGATTGCACAAGATGCTTAAGGAACTCACCTTCTCAATGAGCTCAATGCAGGCAGCCAGGTCCATGCCAAAGTCAATGAACTCCCATTCAATCCCCTCCTTCTTGTACTCCTCCTGCTCCAGCACGAACATGTGGTGGTTGAAGAACTGTTGCAGTTTCTCATTGGTGAAGTTGATGCACAGCTGCTCAAAGCTGTTAAACTAATATTTGAATTTGTTTGTTAATAGTGTTAAACTGCCTCTGATTTTTTTTTTTTTTTCACAGAGATGTCATGGCAAGGTCAGCCAGACTATCTCAAAAGGGTTTTGATAACAGTGTGATGAATATACCATAGGTGTCCAGGCTTACAGAGAAATTGTGCAGTGCAGCACATTGTTGCTGCAGCCTGCATTGGCCATGCTTTAGGTGGCCCTAAGGTCCATAAATGCACACTCTGTGGGGAGAGAGAGAGAGCAGCTTCATGGCTGTGCTTCTGCCCTCTCTCTTCCCTTACAAAGTGGGTGATGGATCTACAAAAGCAGAAGCAGCTTCAGACACATTTGCCCTGTTCTTGAGGGCTGCACTGGGGTGAGGAGGAGGAGGAAAGATCAGAGAAGACAAACAAAATGAAAAAAGCATTTAGGGACAGGCAGAAGTCTGAGAGTACTGCAAACCTCAAAGATCTCAAAGCCAGCAATGTCTAAGACCCCAATGAAGTGCTGTCTTGGCAGCTTCGTGTCCAGCTGCTGGTTGATGCGAACAACCATCCACAGGAAGAGTTTCTCATAGACTGACTTGGCAATGGCATTCACTGCCTGCTGCACCTGCAGGGAGATGGCCACACACCTGTGTCAGGGTCACACACCTGTGTCAGGGCACTGCTGAGCATCCCCAGAACAAAGCCCCCTCACCATGCCCAGACAGTGCACTCACAGGCCTTGATGGCCCCGACCATTCCCAGCTGTGACCTGCACCCATTCCTTTTCCTTAGGGAGAGGATGGTCCCTGCTGCTCCCTGGCACTCACCTGATCCACTGTTTGGCCCCTCATGACATATTCATTTCCCACCTTCACTCGGGGATAGCACAAAGCTTTCAGCAAGTCTGCTGAGTTCAGGCCCATCAGATACGCTGCTTTGTCAGCCTCTGGAAAACAAAATAATAACTTGAAATACTTCCTTCTTAGCTCAGACACACACAGCATTGGAACCAGCCAGAGCTCACTCTGAAACTTGCAACTTGATTGACTTTACCCCATCCACAAATCCTGACTAACATTCTCATTTACTTTTCTGAATAGCCTTGTGGGACTGGCCCTCATGACAGGGCAGCTACTGCAGCCCCAACAGATGTGGTGAAACCCATGAGTGCACTGCTGATGGGACAACACAGAGTTTTTCCCATCAAGCCACTTCTCCACAATGTCACCCAGGCAGAGCAAGCCTGGGTGTATGTGTAACCAGAAACTGGGTCACACTACAGTAATGTGCCCCAGGCACAGGGTCCTACAGCAGAGTCATCAAGAATAAACTGGATGCAGAAAGTGCCTCTGCTTGAGGCAGTAAGTTGAAAAAATCAAACCTCTTTTTTTAAATTTATCAAGGAACAACTGCATCTCTCCTGGAAGGCTCCCTCCATTTCTAGTGAAAAATGGCATGGAAGCAATTGGAAATAGTTCTCTCCCAGCCATGAAGGTATTACCTTCTGTGCCATCAGGCTCTGCCTGCTCCTCTCGTTGTTTCTGCTTGAACTTCAGGTTCCCATAGTGCAGGATCGCCCCTGTCAGCTTGTAAATCCCCATCCTCTCCTCAGGGCTGAAGCCCAAAGTCCCAATGGCTGCCTGCACACCAGACAGATCAGTTTTAACAGTGCTGAGAGTAAAAGTGAGACTGTCTCTCCTTGCTAACTGTACTCACATCTGTGGCAACAAGCTCCTCCTGGTCATCAATGCTGGCCACAGAGATCTGCCCTTGGCTGATGAAGGGATAGTCACAGGGGTTGGCTGTGACAAGGAGCATCTCTGAAAGGCAAACACAGGAGTGAGAGCCAGAGCCTGGCAGGGAAGATGGAACAATGGCTCAGCAAGGGTTCACAAGCTCTCCTTCCTTCATCCCAAACTCTTGGTTTTCTATTAAGAGACCAGAAAGACAGAGTGAAGCCTTTCACCTGCCTTCTCCTGGCTGAGCCTTCCAGGACTTTATGTTGTGAACTGAGAGCTGAGCACCCAGCACTGACACACACAGAACACAGACCATCCACAGAAAAGCTTTTAAGAAAGAGGCTTTTAGATAAGGCTCATTTGTGCTTATCCTCATACATGACACACACAGGGTGGGAGGATAGGAGCAGGAGCTCCACCTTGGGGAATGTTCTGTGGAGAGCTGGGAAGCATGGGCAGAGTGGACTGAGGATGAGTGCAGCAGCTGGGTGTGTGGCCAAAGGGACAGATGTGGGGCATGGGTAGGGAGTACTGTGGCAGTGGGAAGGGGTAAAAGGTCAGAGGGAAGGGAAAAGGACCTGGAAACAGGAAATAACCTTTGCCCATGTGATGCAAAGCTCAGATAAATGGTTTCTAGATCAGGGTACCTGCCCATCCTGCACCCAGAATTGCTTACCTTTCTATTGAAGATTATTCACAGGATCTGACCCATCTAAATTGGAATTTCCACACCATGGAGAATAGCAAGGTGTGAGGCAGGGTACATCAGCCACCCCTGCACCTCACCTGCACACAGTTTGTGTTAGAACATACCCAGGGAGGATAAATGGAAATAAATGGAGTAAAGCCCCAGTGTGACCCTGCTCTGCAGAGACACAAGCACAGCTTGGGGAACGCAGGCAGGGCTGACACTGCAGTGCTGAGGCTGTAAATCAGCACATGGTCCCTGCTCTTCACAGACTGAGCCACTGCCAAAGGAGCACCTGGGGGCAGTGACACAGGGCATGGTGCCCTGGTTCCACTGGACCCTCTGTCACTGAGCTGGCACACAGAGGGAAGTGTTTCCCACACTGACTTTACTCAGTGTCACCAGGTGGTGGCTGTCCTTACCAAGCAGTTCAGGCTTCTTATTGGAGAGGATCTGGTAGAAGATATGGTAGCTTCTCTCAGCTTTCAGCTGGAAAGTGACTCGTGACTTTTCCAGCAAGTCTGTAACATGCATGCACGTTTTAGACATTTTTAGGTTCTTTACATTCCAGCAAGGTTGTCAGCCCCCCTCAGTCACTCACAGGTCTCAATGTCACCGGAGGCCAGTTTTCCAGAGGTTCCAAAATGGATACGAATGAATTTACCCTGGCAAGCAGACAAAAAGTGGGGGTCAGTGCAGCAATCTCAGAGTGTTTTTATCTCTTCAGTCTTAGTGGCAGCATCACCAAATCAGTCTGATTAGCTTTGATATATAAAGGGGAACACTGTGCTGCAGCAATGTGGGCATGAAACAGCTGTTAACACATCAGCATTTCATGAAAAAAACAATTAATTGGTCAGCAAGAACATTTTTTCCAGCCAAGGGGCTCACAGTCACAGCTAACAAGCAAGCAAAGAGCATTAGAAACACAGGAGGGCAGAGGGACAGACACAGGATGACTCACAAAGCGTGAGGAGTTGTCGTTTCTGACGGTCTTGGCATTCCCAAAGGCCTCCAGCAGCGGGTTGGCGCTGAGGATTTGATCTTTGAGTGTACCCTGCAGGAGTAATTGAATAATTATTGAAAAACACCATAGCTATGTGGTAGGAAGAAGTGACTCTGTGGCATGATTACATGTGCAGCCATGTGCACTTCATTTCAGCTCTACAGAGCAACTGCAGCACCTTCTCGACTCCAGCACCAAGAACCAGCATTGGAGGTACCAAAATAATTCATTTTCCTCTAACTCAGAATTTCTCCCACAGTAGGAGCTCTCAGGTCTCAGCCACAGGGGCAGATTGATCCATGTTAAGAAACTGGAGCCTCTGATTCTTCCTGGGCACCAACCCTGTTTCAGTCCAGGCAAAGCTACACCTTGGCAGTGTCAGTGGCAGCTCTGGTGGGTTGTATTTTTTGTGGTCCTAACTACACATCTGTGGTATTCTCATACTCTCTAATAAAAGAGAGACATAGCTTGGCCTGGGAAACTTAGAGAAAAGAATTAAAACAATTATTATCTTATCCCTTGCACCTGGTGTTGTGCGGGGTGTTTACAAGGAGTTGTTCCCTGTTTGACCAACAGTGCGAGAGAAGTCTCCTAAAGACCAATCAGGTCTTAGGTTCACGATGCTTTCTATAAGAGTGTGATTTTCTATTAATAAATACTTCTTATTCCTTCTGAATCATGGAGTCAATGTGTCAACTCGTCTGTCCCCCATACCACATGTGACAATTGCTGACACCTCGGAAAGAAGAACCACAACACACGTCAGCCCCTGGTCCTACTGCCTTTCACAGAGTGGCTGAAGCTAATAAAAGATATTTTGAGGTAAGTGTGTGTCACCAGTGCTGTCCACAAGGAGACAACATCCTGAACTGCCCTTCACCAGCCCGTCCTCCTCACACCTTCATCGGGGACTCCTTCTTGGCGGCCGGCTCCGCGCTGGCGGCGATGGTCGCGTAGTACTGGATGACGCGCTTGGTGTTCACCGTCTTCCCGGCGCCCGATTCTCCGCTGCCAAAAGAAGGCTCAGGGTGAGGAATAACCTGCCCACGTCTTGTTGGAGACAAAGTCCAAAGCGGCAGATGCACTCACGTGATCAGGATGGACTGGTTTTCACGATCTGTCAAAGGGAAAAATGCCTGCGGTCAGAGAAGCTGCAGGGAGAGTGCTGGTTCTCAGGTACCTGTGACCTGGTGTCCATCACGAGGTATGAAACAAAATCTCTGCAGGCAAAACTGAAAAGGTGTGTGGTCTACTCTCCACCTCTTTTTCTCTCCCTATACTCCACTTTTTGTCTTCTCTCCTCCTCCTTTGCTCATCCTGCGCTTATTTTTGCTTCTGTCTTTTCCATTCTTTACCTTTAATATTATTAAATATGGGACAGAACTTTACTCAACTTAAAACCATGTGTTTTGGTGGCAGCATTTCTACCAGCTCTGTTCTGGGTCTACCTGCTGTTCTTTGAAGCCACATGCAGGTGTGCTGCCCAGGGACTTCCCAGGTAATTTGTCCTGTCCAAGTGCAACTGCCCTTTGCAGAGGTCCCTGTTAGGCTGCTTAGCTCAGTACTTAGAACAGGAATACAGATAATGTGCAGCACCACATCACAGTGCTTCAAAAATAAAGAAAATATTTCAGGAAATAGGGAAAACTGTCTGGAGCTGGTTGTGCCTCAGTTAGGTTTGATACTAAAAGCCAAGCAGATAATCTGCAATATTACACAAACCAAGCACTCTGCAAGAGATGGCAAAGGTGACTGAGCCATGGCAGCATGGAATGGCACTTGGCAGAAGCAGCAGTTCTGACACACGTTTTTACTCCAAGTCTGGTCAAAACAGAAAAGCTCTCACCAGTCAGCATGAACTGATAGGCGTTGTCAGAGATGGAGAAGATGTGTGGAGGGGCCTCCTGGCGCTTCTTGCCTCGGTAGGCCAACACCACCTCGGGGTTGTACACCGGCAGCCACTTGTAGGGGTTGACAGTGACACAGAAGAGACCCGAGTAGGTCTGCAGGAAATAAACAGAGGTGTCACTGGAGTCCAGCTCCTGCAGCTGTGTTTTCTTCTCTGCCAGAAGAAGGAACTCACATAGATCATCCAGGAGCTGTAGCGGTCCTTGAGGTTGTAGAGGACAGCAGGTTCATGCAGGTGGGTCAGCATGGCCACATCCTCAACTTTGTCAAACTTAGGTGGGTTCATGGCATACACATCATCAGGTTTGACAGCAACTGTCTATAATTCAGAAAGAGAGTGAACCTTGGTTCAGCAACTCTTGACAGTCGTTCCACAACTACAGAGAAGTAATAACTCTAAGGCTGCTCTAATTCATATTTTTCTTTCTGTTAACTGTGCTAAGCAAGATATGGGTATTTCAGGGCAAACACTGCAGCCAGCCAGGAACTCTACAACACTGGTACATTGATAGGATGTTGATTTCCTGGAATTGCCATGACCACACGGACATGATTTGTGCTGGAACAGATTTTTTGAGACATTATCACTGCTTATCACTCTGCTGCTCATGGCTGCAAGAGCCTGGGGCACATCTGCTGGCCAGCCAACCTCCCAGCCTCCAGGGTTCCTATGACAGGGCCAGAGAGCCGGGACACAAACAGCACAAGACTCAGCTGATCCATCCTTGGGACTTGTTCCACTCCTGTCTGTGGCCATTCCCAATTAAAGAAAGGCTCTGTCTCCACCAAACAGCACTGTCTGCTGGGCTCACACTGTGGGGGACCTTCCTGTCACACTGCCAGAGCCCGTGGATATGTTGTGAGGGCAGCAGATGTTCACAGCTGGCAGCACCTTAACTCAGCCACTGCTTTCTAAAAGCCTTGTAGCACCTACTGCCAAGATGTTGGTCGTGGTTGTTCTTTGAGCTGCTGCAGTTGTTCTTACAAAAGGTATCAGGACACAAGCTGCTAAGACATTTCAGAATTTTGGAAGATTAACACCTTGGACGCTCCTCTGGGAAACTGCAGCCAGTGACACTGACAATTTCACATGCAAAGACGACTTGCAAAGTATCTGTCTGCTCAGCTACCACCAAAGGAAGGAATTTATGAGTGGATATGACAGCGTTAGCTGAGAAAGTGTTAAAAACTAAGTTAAGACTGGCAAGGCTACAATCCAACCTGGTTTAGAGTATTGCTTGATTTTTAGAGCCCAAAGCAAGAATAGTTATCCAATGAATACTTTTATCCCACCATCCAGAGCTATATTTTCCTGTGGAGGCTGTGCTGGTCCCAGTCAGAGGACAGAGGAGGGCAGGGCACATTTCCTGCCTGAGCTAGCCTGGTGCTTTCTCAGTTTGTCCCCAGCAGATGCCCTGGGTCCTTCAGCAGGGCTGGGAGAAGGGCCAGAAGGAAAGCACTTACTCTGCCATCCTCTGTCTCAACAGTTATCTTCCCATCCTTTGCAGCCTTAATCCTCCCCCTGGTGTACTCCACCTCGGGGTCAGCCACAAAGCAGTAGGTCTTGGCATCAAATGGCTGGTTCTGGGCTTCTATCCTCTCCTTCTCGGATTTGCGCAGGTACGGTGCGGCCTCACCAAAAATCTCCATGCCAGCATCTCTGCTCATGGCTCTGAAAGACAGACCGTGCTGGGCTGGTCCCCTGGGTGGTGCTTAGGGCAGAGTGGAGCTGAACATTCACCCCCAGCTGGCTGCTCCAAGCCCACCCCTCCCAGCTCTCAGGTGTGTGCAGCGAGACCTTGAGGGAGTTGTTTGCTTTTCCAAGCTGGAAAAGGCAGTGAAGAAGAGCTGCCAGCCTTCATGGCCCCAAGGAAAGGAGATCCATGTCCAGAGGAGGAGGAGGGCTCCCCAGGAAAGTGGTCAGATCTGAAGGATTCATGTAGTCCTCAGAAAAAGTGAAGCCCAATGATTATTTTTCTTCTGGATTTTAATTTATGACTGTCCCCTCCCCTTTACTCTCTATTAACATGGAACCTGTCCTCGTCCTCGGTGAGCGGCCACAGTGGGCAGGAATGGACATATGCTGTGGCTTCTTAAAGGAGCTCATGGAGAGGGAAAAACAGGGACCTGCCACAGTGGGCACAGGAGAAAAGCCAGCTCATGCCAGCCTGGGCAAGCTGTTAGTTTGCACGCCTGAAATCCTCACCTTAACAATCAGTCAACAGAAAGCAGGAAGGAACCAGCTGACATCTCACATCTCTGAAAGAGAAAGAGTCAAAGGTCAGACTTCAATTAAGCTGGAGCCTCTGCAAAGGCCCAACACCTCTCACTGCAAGTAACTGTGCCTTTTGAGGGCCAGCAAAGTTCACCAGAGACCATTCCTTCCCTGCCCAAGGAATGGCCCAGTGGGGAATCTACAGCAGAATTCCCACCCTGTGAGGCTCCAAGCATGGGGAACAGGACCTGTGGTAGGAGCCCTCTGTTCCTCTGCAGGTCAGTCACAGCATGGCCATGAGCATGGCCAGGACATCAGGAGCCACCAACAAGGGCTTTCTCCCTGACAAGTTTTATAGGCTCAGCTTAGCTCCCCTGGTTCAGCCCCATCCCTATATTTGGAAGGAAGGGATCGACACTCCCTCCTGCTCACCAATTCATGTTCATTTTTTGCCATATACAGTGTGTAAAGAAAGGACCTGCTCTTCTCTCCCAGTTTTAGTAACTCTGGGATCTATCTGTGGTTTGTAGATTTTCTTTGGTGGAAATTTCCTTTACTGGGAACTTGCTGTCCTGCCAGCTACAAGCACAGCCAGCACTCCGCTCTCACCAGCATGTGGAACAAGTGGTAGCACAGAAGGGACCTGCCCCACTCTGCTGCTCACAGATTGCCTGGGCAGAGCTGCACACTGGTGAAGGAACCCAAACCAGCTCTGTGTGGGGTGGAGAGCAAGGCCACTGGAAGGAAAAAGAGGATGAGGGCTCACGTAGGATCAGTTATGGCAATTCTTGTGGTCAGGGAGGATGAGAGGCCATGACTGAAATACAATGTGACAAACATGGCAAATTAGAGACTAATCAGAAAGAACAACACCCAAATCTGGCCAGGGGAGGATGTTCATGAATATCAAATCATGAATACACACTACACAAGTTTAGCTTCAAATACAACTTTGGCTGCCCACAACATTCACTGCCCCACTGCCAGAAAGAGCTGCAGAAGCCCCATTACACCATGCTGAGGAGGTTCTCAGATGTGTGACTGCAATTCCCACAGAAGGATACTGGGAAAGTGGCCTTTAAATGGAGGTCTCCCAGTCCCAAACACAGTTTGGTTCGTACAGAGCAGCCTGGCAATGGCTGGCAGGGCAGCACTTGGCAGAACAGTGGGAGCCTTCCCACACAGCTGGAGCGAGCTCCTGGTGCAGGAGAGGAAGGGTGTCCTCCATCCCAAGCTGTTCTGGTCGTCTGTCACTGTGCAGCACCCCCAGTTTGCTCTCTGCACTGCATGGACACTCGCCCAAGGCTGCAGGACCAGCCTTCCCTCAGCAGAACGAAGCCAACAAGACTTGTGTGAAGGCAGAAGCCCCCTCCACCCTCCCCAAGCAGGTCCTGCCACCTCCCACAGCACCACTCTGAGCTGGAGCACCCTGGGACACCTACAGCTGCTGCTACAGCACAAGGGATGTCACCCCTTTGGGACAGTGGCTGACCCTGTTTGTGTTGGCCGACGAGAACTGAGCCTGTGGGCTTGCAGCAGAGTCCCTGTCACTAGAGTTTTGAAAAACATGTTTCATGTTGCCCTTAATTTCATTTAAGGTCACTAAAAATGGACACCACGGCCACATATCTCATGAACCATGAATTCCTAGAATCCCCCTAAGCCCGGGGGATGAGGGAAAAGCTTATTTTAGCAGGCATCCCTTGTGATTGGCCCTTTGAACTCAGCACAGGGCAAGTGCTCAGAGCAAAAAGCACACCAGAGCAGGGAGCAGGCTGGGCCTTTGTCCTGACACCAAATGCGATTCAGAAAGGACATTTCCTGCTCCCAGGCATGCTCAAGCCAAGAAGACTGGATCTTACCCACACAATCACTGGGGTTGGAAAAAACCTCCAAGATCAAGTCCACTTTTGACTGATGCCCACCTTGTCCCCAGCCCAGAGCACTGAGTGCCACCTCCAGCCCTTGGACACCTCCAGGGATGGGGACTCCAAACCTCTCTTAGCAGCCTGTTCCATTGTTTGACACCCTTCAAGTGAAGAATTTCCTCTTAATGTCCAGCCTGACCCTTCCCTGGCCCAGCCTGAGGCCGTTCCCTCTCCTCCTGTCCCTGTTCTCTGGGAGCAGAGCCCGACCCCCCAGCCGTCCCCTCCTGGCAGGAGCTGTGCAGAGCCAGAAATTCCCCCTGAGCCTCCTTTTCTCCAGGCTGAGCCCCTTTCCCAGCTCCCTCAGCCACTCCTGGTATCCCAGACTCTTCCCCAGCTCTGTCCCTTTCTCTGGACACACTCCAGCCCCTCAATGTCTTTGTTGTCATGAGGGGCCCAGAACTGGACAGAGCCCTCAAGGTGCCTCAGCAGTGCCCAGCACAGGGGATGGTCACTCTCCTGCTGCTGCTGGCCACACCATGGCTGGTACAGACCCAGCTGGCACTGGCCTTCTTGGCCACACTGCTGGCTAAGTCCCCACACCCAGCTGTGGAAGCAGAACGAAGAGAACCCTTGGGCAGAGAGCCCCTGTCCTGGTTTTCTCTTGCTGGTTCAGGTGCCCAGGTGGGAGCAGAGTGCAGGAAAACAAGTGGCACTGAGCAGTAACCCATGGCAGCTGCAGGTACATCTGTTGCTCTGTGCTGCCAGCATCATTGCAGACACAGAGCTGTCCTGAGGTGAAGGTCACGAGGGTGCTGTCACCACGAGCCACATTGCCTTGCAAGGCTCTCTCATCCCATCCTGGTGCTGCCAGAGAGCTTTTATTGCTGCCCTTCATTCAGAAAAGGGCACACTCATAGCTCAATATACCCCTGCAAATTAAAGGTGGATTTACTGGTTGGTGTCTATCTATTTTTGCACAAAGAACTTCGGGAGAACAAGAAGGTTTTGTAAGCTGCAGCTGAGTAAGTTCCCTGGCACGCTGAAGGAACCTGCTTTATTAAACTAGTAATACACAGCTTAAAGCATGGAATGAGTTGGCTCTTGCACAGAGACAGGTGCAATCCGTCCTGCCCAGGTCTCCCCAGCACAAATCTTCACAGCAACATGTACAACTGATGTAGAGCTGCTAGAAGTCAGTCCACCACCAGTGTAACTTCCTTTAAAAACCACCAGTTTCCAACTGAACCAAACCAAACTTTAAAATTCTCTTCCAAGAGGCAAATAGTCAGCTTTTTGCCTTTCCTTTCAGGCCACCAAGCCTAGGAGCAGTCCAGTAAAACTGAGGGGTTTGTCAGTTCATGTCTAAAGTAAGGACTGGGGCCATTTCCCCAGCTTCACTGAGTACACTCATTGCTCCAAGGCTGGGCAGCTCCTGAGCAGCCCCAGCACACCCTGTGCTGGAGCCACAGCTCCTGGAAGCTCCAGGTGAGTGCACTCCTTCAGCAGCAGGGGCTGGAAAGCCTTGGTTGCAAGCAGAAACCTCAGAGTGTCGGGACAGGCTGTTCCCAGCTGTCTGACTCCTCAGCAGTCCGTGCATCACTTGTTCTACCTGACTGAAAACACATCCTGATCTGCAGAGAGCTGGTGAAGAGCCCAACTCAATTCTCAGCCTCCAGCTCCATCCTGCAGCTCACTGAAGACCATGTGAGAGCCTTCATTCCTCCCAGATCCTGGCTGTGGGCTGATGGAAGCACATCTTTGGAATGGCAGGTCAGTACTGGGACCGTGCAAGTCTGATCAAGTGAGAAAAGGCTCAGAAAATGTAGATAAAGCTCAGAAAATGTCGGTATCTCCAGAGGCACTGGAGAAGGGGAGAAAGAGCAACAGCATCTCCATCCACACATGACCTTGACCCAAGCTGGAGATGAGAAAGACTTTCTTTCTTCCTCAGGCTGTGAACAAGGATGAAGTGGAGGTTGGACTACAGACCTGCCAAGAGTCGTTCTTATCTGAGTCTTTCAATTTTTTGGGTTTTAATAAGCAAACAAAACTCCAAATAAAGAAAAAAAACCCAAATACCAAAGAACAACAAAACCCCGCAACCAACCACACCAAGAAAAATAAAACTCCTCACTTCCAAAGAAAGTCTCCCTCCTGGAAAAGCCAAGGGAAAAGTGATGGGCACGGTCAAATTGGGAGGCTGAAAAAAGCAGGACATCAGTTGCTCCCACTGCCATGAGGCAAGGGACATGTCATTCCATCTGAAATCTCTCTGGGCCTTTGCCACACTCCCCCCAGTCTGCCATAAGCTTCCTGGGTCAGCTGGTTCTGCCCTTCAGGACACAGAAAAACAAGGTAAAGGACACGACACTGCTGCCAAAACATTTGGGAGAAGACAGGAATCCTGTATTTGTCTCTGTCGTAGGAGCCAGCTGCAAATGAGCTTTAGAGAAATCAGTGTAACAGGTGACTCTTCCCAGGCTGCAGGTCATGTGCTGATTTTGCAAAGCCTCGGGACAGAGGTTTGCCTTGTCCAAATTCTGCTTTAACACCAACACTCAGCTGTAACACTAATTCTTTCTCCTGAGCAGGTGCTTCTGATTTCTTTTATTTTTACTTACCACTGCTTCATACAATCATGATTTTCCAGACTGTCCTCTGTGCAGAAAAGGTATTTGGCCCTAACACGCTGCTATAATATTTAAAATACAGACCTGATGTGACAGCAGAGACCTTGAGAAGGGCAGACAAAAGCTGTTGTGCAGAGCACAGCCCCAGGATGGTTAAGAGATGGGGCAGAGATAGGCCCTGAGGATGCCACAAACACAAACAAATCACAAGGGATCAAATAAATGCAGACCTGAAGGTGAAACCCACGGAAGAGAGCAAGTATCCAATATAAGGAAAAATGCATGAGAGATGTCACTGCTCTGAAACAGGTGAAGTTTACTGTTTTTCACCATTTTGGAAAGACAGAAATTTTCCACAGGCTTTGCACCTTCCCTCAGATGGGAATATTCTCTTCCAGCCCCCACACTCAGAACACCAGTGCTACCTGCAGGAACACCTGTGTTCAGTCTAAGACTCTCTGGAACTCACACCAAGAACTGTTCTGGTTTGTCACCTGTGGGCCATTCTCTGAGGTTCAGCTGAAAAAAGCACATTCAACTCCTGATGTGCATGACTAGAAATAAATACTGCTTTCTAAAAAGAAGGAAAGCAGAGCAAGAATATGAAATTTGACCAGTATACAAAGTTCTGATGATATACTAGTCAAACCTAAGGAAATAAAAATATACATTGCCTATATAAATCAATCTTTATTTTTAAATGCTGCACTGCATAAAATGTATCTGATTGCCAGCCCTGTGCATGAACACAGCCACCCTCTACCCTCCCCACTTCCCCTAGCACAAGCAGAGCAACTGCACACACCATCATTTGCACCAGAAGAAAAACCTATTTGCAACCCAATTCTCTTTTCCTTATAAGTGAACAGTGTTCACCTGGAAAAATCACCAGAAAAGTAAATTTAATTTCTGCATTCAGATGAAATGATCAGGCTGGCTACAGGGCTGGTCCCATGCGTGGAAGCTGCTGGGGCTTTCAGTGCTCTTCACTTCCTTCACCTGGATAAAGAAGCACTCCTAAGGCTCCCCTGCTTCTCACAGTGCAAGTGCCTCTCCTAGAAGGCAAAACAGAGAAATCAGAGGGCAGAGCTCCTCTGAGAACGCCATGGCTTTGCATCAAGTAATCCTCCTGCAGTGACTGTTGTCCTTGCTGATGTCTTGCCAGACCAGCAACTTTTTCTCTTTTACCAGCAATATTTTCCCAGCAACACACACGTTCTTCCCAAGCGAAAAGTGCTTTCCATCCTTTGCTCCCAGCAATGTTTCTGAGAAGTCCCAAATTTCATTCTGTACCCAAGATTTTGCTGGAAATTATACCCATGGGGAAGGCTCTGAAGATATTTTTGGTAATGGGAATTTGCAGAAACATGGATGCCTTTCTTATTTGGAAGAAAGGAGACCTGCTTGACAGGATGTTACACTTGTGTGCTTCTGCTCAAACTCCAATGTCCAATCACAGCCAAGCCCACAGGTGACATTCACAGCAATCTTTGAAGACTTTCTGGTTTAGGCTCTGTATTTTCTCATGTGTGCAGCAACAGAAGCAGAAATCTCAGCGCTCTTCTTATTCTGGCCATAGTAGTCCACAAAGTCACCGTCAGGGCCGAGGAGGTACATAATTATTGTGTGATCCACCTGCAAGAGAGCACAGCGTGCCTTGGGAAGAGAGACCACAGCACCACACAACGGCAGCCCAGGAGGGAAACAGGGGATGGGGATGGGCAGTGGGATGGAGGGAAATGCGGGATTGGGATCGGGATCAGGACGGGCACTGGGATACAGGGAAATGCGGGATTGGGACCGCAGCGGGATACAGGGAAATTCAGAATTGGGATCGGCAGTGGGATACAGGGAAATGCGGGACAGGGGCGCCCCCTGCCGGCGCACTGAAGCAGCCTCACCCAGGCACATCCCGGATATTCCCAACTGGATTTATATCAAAATTAACTCCACCGCAAATTTATTTAAATGACGCTGCAAGTGCTGTCTGCACCTAACCGTGACAACATCTGTCTCAGCAAAGACACAGAGCCCTGGCGCTGGAGGCCATGATTGCTCAGGACTGAAATGCAGCTGTGCTCCGAGTTCAGCTGCATTAGAAATGAGAAATCACAGAGACTTCGGAGCACATAGGAAAAGAGCCAGTCAAATATGTTACAGATCAGAAAGAAATCCGACTCTTGCCAGGCTTCCTGTGCTACTGTCTGCACTTCTGGGATTGTTCAGAACACACTTTGGTAAGGTTCTGAGCTTGTAGGAGGGCATTGTGGTTCTGGCAGCTGAACATACTACTGCACACAGGACTTCGGTAAAAATCCAAGAGCTGGTTTTAAAATGTACATGCTGCTCTTATCAGTAAGCAAAGGCTCCTTTTACTCACTATGTAATCGTTGTCCTCATCCTTGGGCCCCTCGCTGTAGTACACACGGTATGCTTTAGCCACTTGGTCAATCTGTGCCTTGCTACCAGTCAATCCCACCAGCTTTGGAGAAAATTCTAGATAGAAAGAAGACATTTACACATTTTAGTGAAAAGCATCCCTTCAAGAGGCTCCTTTTCAGTGCTCTGTACTACATGCTGTGAGACACAGAGGAAGAAAGCAGGAATACCTTTAACATATCTGGAAATGGCTTCTTGGTCGTCCCTCTCAGGATCGATGGTGATGAAGAGTGGGGTCAGGTTAGGCAAAGATGGAATTCGATCTGTGATATTAACAATCATTATTTATTTTAGAAAACTAGGTATCATCTCTCATCTTCCTTCAAACAAGCTCATAGCCATGGAACATCAATCCAAGCTCACCCCAAGTGACTAAGAAAGGACCATTTTGTGCAGCTTTGTGAGGAACACAAATGCCATGAGATGCAATGCTCTGTGTCTGTGCTCCCAGCCCCAGCCAGAGGCCCTGCCCTGCTCAGGAGGGATGACAGACTGGCTCTGCTGCAGAAGATGCTGTGGTGTGATGCATGTGCTGCTGGCTGACACAAGGAAAGCATGCCAGGATGGTGGAGCAGGAGGAATGTGAAGACACAATCCAGGCTCTTTCCTTTATTTTCCAGCCAAACCTTCACTTTGGTCTGATTTCCCCCATGCTGGGTTACTATTAACCCTGCTCAGTAACTCTTCAGGGCCTGCAGGCTAAGAAAACACAGCTAACACAGAGTCTTCCTCCTCCCTCCACTCCACAGCACAGCCACTCTGCTTCAGGAGAGAATCTCATAGAGATGAAAATAGAGGGAAAAAAATCCTAACATACCTCACAGTCACTTCTTGGCAAAAATACAATGCAATACATTTCCTGTAACCTGCCATCATCTTTTTATTCACAAGTCCCCTGCTGTGGAAAGATCAGTGCTGTCATGTCAGACCCTAGTGACCCTAGGGATTGATCTATGCAATTAATTCAATTAGTGAATAACAGCCAGCAGCATTTTTAAAAAATATTACCAGCTATCACCATTTGTGGTATTTTATCAGAATAAACCCGACCCTCCCAAAATCCCTGTTTACAGACCCCTACACCATCTGAATTCCCATACCAATTTCATCTACCACTGCAATCATTTTCTCCAGCTCATCAGGACAGATGTCAGGGCAGTGAGTGAAGCCAAAGTAGATCAGCACCCACTGGCCAATGTAGTCCTTGCTGGTCCTGGGCTGTCCCTCGTGGCTGATGAGCGAGAAGGGCCCTCCCAGCAGCGGCTTCCCAATGCCTCGGTTCCGTTCCTTCTCCAGCTCTACAACACAAAAGTGGGAATCCAACACGCCCATGCCACAATGCACAATGCTTCCCAGGCAAGCCTTGGGAGCAGCAGAGCCAGACACTGCTCAGTTATGTCACATAGAAACCCAACATGCACATGCCTTCCAGAAAGCCTTCCTTTTATCACTAAATTCCTTTGAAACACGGCATTACCCTTCATTGTTGCCCGACTGAATTTTTGTTTAAAAACAGAAAAATAAAGACCAGATATCTGGCCTGCTGTGAAACAGTGAAACCAGCATCCGTTGAAAACTGAACATGCCCTAAAAGCTGCAATGTCTCTGTTTTCAACAATAAATCCACGAAAAGGAAAGGTGTGGGCAGTTCCTGCAGGAGAGAGCAAAGCTCAGGGCTGCACGGAGGAGCCCGAGGAGCCCCCAGCGCCCAGCTCCGGGCTGGCAGAGCGTGCGGCCCAACACACCCAAGCCAACCTGGGAACCACAAACGCTGAACGCTGAACTGCTTTTAACTGTTGAGCATTTCCTGCGGCACTTCCGTACAGACAGGCACCAAGTGGCCCTGTGGCAAAGCTGCTGTACAGCGACGATGCCCGAGCAGGTAAAACACCTCTGAATGCAAAGCCCACATGATCTAAACACGAAAAACGCATCGTCTGAACACGACACGCGACACCCCCGGCGCTGCTCCCGCACCCCGCACTCACGCTCCTCCTTGTGCCGCTTCATCACCTTCATGCCGGCCAGCAGCCCTCCGCCCAGCACCACGGTGGCCGCCAGCGACCGCCACGACACGAGCTGCGGGGGANCCCGCTGGCCGCGCCGCCCCTTCCGGCCCGCCCGAGGCCGCCATGCAGGCAGCGCCGCGCGTCGCCTTCGGGGTCATCGCTGACATCCAGTTCGCGGACGCGGAGGACGGGCACGACTTCGGCGGCTGCCGGCGGCGCTACTACCGGCACAGCCTGCGCTTGCTGCGGGAGGCGGTGCGGGCGTGGGCCGGCGAGAGCCCGCCGATAGACTGCGTGCTGCAGCTGGGCGACAGCATCGACGGGCAGAACGCCGGGCGCGGCGAGGCCGAGAGCGCCTTGCAGCAGGTGCTGGAGGTGCTGGGGCAGCTCTCGGTGCCGGTGCACCACGCGTGGGGCAACCACGAGCTCTACAACTTCAGCCGGGCGCGGCTGGTGCACACCGGGCTGTACAGCCGGGCCGCGGGGGGCTCGCACGGGCCCGCGGACAGGGAGTGCCACGCGTATCACTGCAGCCCGGCCCCGCGGCTCCGCCTCGTCGTGCTCGACGCCTACGACGTGAGCACCCTGGGCGCGGAGCCCGGCAGCCATCGCTACCTGGAGTCCCTGCGGGTGCTGCGGGAGAAGAACCCCAACGATGACCTCAACAGCCCCAAAGGTACCTCCGGCTCGGCGGGGGCGCGGGCGGCCCGACCTTCGCTGTCCGGAGCTCCCGGTGCTGACAGCGGGATGCCAGGGGCTCAGTGTGCCCCATTGCTGCACATCTCCGCCGCCTCCCTGCCGTCAGTGCGGGCACAGGAGATGCTCCCCGCACGCCTGGTGCTGCCGCGGTGCCCTGCGCTGGGGCTGTGCTGGGCTCTGTGCCCCGCAGTATGGGAACAGAGCACCGAGGTGTGCCCACCCTGGCCCGTGCCGGGGGGACACCCAGAAGTGGAAACCCTGCCTGGGTAGTATGACCAAAACTCCCAAAAACACTAACAAGTAATCTTCTTTGTGCAAGAGGGCTGGAGTTCTAATCCAAGAAATGTAAAAAATACCCCAAAGATTCTGAGAGTAAACCATGAGCAGATTTATGTAAGGCAAATAGAGGAGCCATGGGAGGTGTATGCATTTGTGCCTAACCTTCTTCTTCATTGCAGGGCTCAAAGAACCTCATTTTGTAGCATTTAATGGAGGATTTAGCCAAGCCCAGCTGGACTGGTTTGATGAAGTCCTCAAGTTCTCTGATGAAAACCAAGAAAAAGTTATAGTTATGGGTAGGTGGATATGGAGGGGGATAAGTAGACAATGAGAATGGTTTGTGTTTGGAAAGGCCCTTAAAGCTAATCTAGTTCCAACCCCTACATTTGATGGGGGGTGTACAGAGGAAGCTCTCAGCAGCTCCTCTCAGAAAACTTGTTTCTCTTGGTGGCTTCTTCCCTCCTTACCAAATATCAATTAATGCAAAACCAGCACAACTCCCATGTAAATAGGAGGGAAAAAAAAAGCTAGCCCGTGTACGTTAGCTGCAGAAAACACGCAGTTGGTCTGGTGAGGTACAGATGGAACCCGTGAAAGAGCAGAACAGCAGAACACTCTGGGGGTGAGCTTTGTGTGCTCAGCTGGATGGCTGAACTCCCCAGCAACGAGGCAGCTTTGTTAGAGTTGAACTCTCTTATTTCTTTCCCTCTGGACCGCAGCTCACGTGCCCATTCATCCCTCGGCTTCCAACGGGGTTTGCCTGGCCTGGAACTACGAGGCTGCCCTGGCGGTGATCCACGCGCACGGGTGCGTGGTGTGCGTCCTGGCGGGGCACCTGCACGACGGCGCCTACGGGCTGGACGCGCACGGAGTGCACCACCTCACCCTGGAGGGGCTGGTGGAGACCCCGCCCGAGAGCAACGCCTTCGCAACTCTTTATGTCTATGACGATAAAATGGTGCTCAAGGGAAGGGGCAGAATTCCCGACAGAGTTATGCATTTCTGAAATAGCGGGCAAATACAGACTGCTCTTCTTCAGGAAGGACTCGGATAAAAATGTAGGAGATTCAGCGGTTTGCTTTTGGAAAGCTGTGCATGGCTGATCCTTATTGCTTTAGCTCAGGTGTTTTTCTCCTGGATACAGAACTTTAGAAATTATGTTTCCATAAGAAAACACCTGACTTATTTTTGGAGAATAGAGAAGGCCAGTACTTGAAATAAATATACTGGAATGCAGACTGCTGATTTCAAACACCCAATCCAGACTGGATTGCTACTGTGAAAAGATGCAAACCATATAACAAATATTGTTCAAGAAAAGCCTCACTGCTGTTCTCTCAGTGTGCATTAAAGCATGCAGAGTTGTACCTGCCAGGCCACATCTCTATTTATTTATTTTCTGTGAACATTATAGTAAGGTCTCATGTCTGGCAGAATATATCCAGCCTGTAGCCTAATTCAGTCTTCTAGCATTGCTTTAAAAGACTAAAGTAATCCTCAGAGAAAGCTGAGCCTAAGGAGAACAGAGACCATTGGTGCTGCACCATGGAATGCTGCAGATACTCGGGCTGTGCTGTGTGTGCAGCAGTGCTGAGAGTGAGCTCTGACACCCATCTAAATAAAGGTGTTGTGTGTTACACCTGGAGCTGTCCTGGCTCTGTCCTAGCCAGCTCCTGAGTCCAGTGTATCCACCTGTGCTTCCTTCTCCAGGATGAACAGTGGGACATGCTTGCTGCTGCAGGGCTACTGCATGGGTCCTGCTTTCCAAGAAAAATTAGGTGAGCAGCAGATGTGACAGTGCCCACATCTGCTGGTGACAGGCTTTAATATGTGCATCTCCCAGAAAATAAAAGATATGGAGGCTTTCATTGAGTTTTCTTTAAAAAAATAGTGTTTATTACTCAGTAAAACCAGTGACTTTCAGTTAATAGCAAAAAAAATTTTTCCAGATATATTCTACATATGATTGTAGCACAGGACAGAAGTACAGACTGCTCAGTTTTCCAATAAGGCTGAAATGGATTATCCAGACACATTTTTGAAAGTTCTATGGCTGTAAATAGTCATTTATTGAAACAGTATTTGCTTTACTTGTCCCTTATGTTACAGAACAGTAGATTTCCCAAACTACGAGGTGATTGGACAGTGATCCAGGGATGCAATGATATCTTGAATATACCATCAGAACAGACATTAGATCAATGATGCTTGGAAAATGTAAGAAGCAGCAAGGTGAACAGTTTCCATAGAAAAATTCCCCTCTCAGATTTGACAGTGCTCCTCAACACTTTACCAAATCTCACCTGGCACTGCTGGAAGCAGCCAGGTTATTCTTGGGTCCTATCAAACTGGCACTCACCTTTTGTTAAGCACCAAAAACAAAGGCAAGTAAAGTCAGCATAGTTACTGTAGGCTTTCTCCCACTCAGTTAAATCACCGTTTTGCAGTGTGTTGGCCAAGACTCTCTCATGTCTTTGTTGACATAAATGTACAGCCACAAGACAAAGGGGAAGAGGGCAATAAGGACTGCAGCAACCAGGTGAACTCCTCCCAGGGCACTCCTGTAACAGAACAAATCCAACAGAGCTACTTCAAATCACTGAGTCTTTAAGGCTGAAAAAGATCCCCACAATCATCAAGTCCAACCTTGGACTGCATACCACCACACCCACTAAAGCCTATGGTGCAGTGCCACATCCAGTAATTTTTTTTATGAAGACCTCCAGGAATGGTGACTCCACCACCTTCCTGGGCAGCCTGTGCCAATGCTTGGAATGGATTATAAAAAAAGATAAAAAATTATTAAAAAATATAAAAAATTGGAATGGATTATAAAAAAGAGAAAATAAAAACTTACTTTGCTGAACTGCGACAAAGACTCATCCATATTGTAATAATGACCAGACCAAACAGTTCTCTAAAAAGCCAAACAAAAAACAGATCAGAAAATAACACAAACAGATGTCTATGTTCCAACAATACAAATTTTGCCTCCAAAATAGTAGTGGCTTCTCCTTTGGAGAAGTTCAATATATTTTACTAGGATTATAATTATAAAGGTATTTACAAAGAGTAACTTTCCTTCACACCACAAATCTACAAATTGACGTGAGAGCTAAACAGCTGCAGAAATTCCTGCCTCCACATTTTGTTCTACTCCTGGACTTACATTCCACAGCACATTTCTCTAATTAACATAGGCAAAGCAGGCACATTTCTCTCACTGAATTAGAGCAAAGCAACATCTCAGTTTTTCAGACTGTGATTAGGTGCAAAAGTAGTTGCCAGGGCTTCACCTCAGTACTTTGCAAGCACCTACTTTTTAGGCAACTCCTGAATGTCCAGGTGAGAAATTCTCCCTTGTCCTCAATCCCTTGGAGGATTCAGCAGCCCATGCTAAATAAACATGCATTTGCTATCACCTCAAGAGTTTTTAAAACATTGATGACCACTCCTACAGCTCCAGAAAGAGAGCACAAAGCTGTTTCACTGTGCTTGTGCCCTGGTCTCTGAAAGCCAGACAAGTAAATCTAATTGTCTGCCACAACCAGGGAAGCAATGACTGTTCAGTTCCCTGTGTCCAAGGAGTCACTGGTTTGGAGCATTATGGTCCCTCCTCTTTGGTCTGATTCCTCTGGACCAACAGCACTCACTGCAACAGCCCAAATAAAGTTCTGGAAGGTGACACCAGGAGGAGATGGCCTGGTGAGCTGGATTTGGGCTGGGGCAAATAAAACCCAATAATTACCTGCCTTCCTCTTCATGAAAAATGTTTCCTTGAGCGTAAGCAAACAAAGAGCAAGCCAAGGCAATGGTCCCAACAACACAGCCAGCAGAATGAAGGTCACAGAGGCTCCTCCAAACACCATTGTCTGGGGAAGAAAATAGACTGTCAGCCACTATCGTGAAGCATGAAGTAAACCCATCTTGGTCTTCCACAGACCTGAATGGCAAATACCCCTTGGTGAATTTACATAAACCTGCAGTTTTACAGAAGTTGTGCTGTTATAATCTTTATTTTCCACAGATCTTGGCACGAGGAAAACCCTAAGTATGAGTTTAACATGCAGGTTCTCTTGACCAGCCAAATGCCATTATGCCACCTATTACACAGTAAACCTTCCCTGAAATATTCAAAACCACAAGCCTCATGAGTTCTGAACTTAGGAATGCTGCCACTTTATATGCTTAAGGTAGCCAGAATGCCAAAAGACTGCAATGGTGTGATTTGTGACAATACCATGCACTCCTGAAGGTTTTCTTTTTTAAGTGTGATTTTAGTTTATTCAGGAACAGTCACACTGTGTATATAAAATGGCCTTATTTTGAATTATTTCCACTGAATTAAAATACAAAAATCTTAACTATGTTCTGAAGACCTTAAACAAATCTGATCTGAACAATCCTCTGAACTGCTGTTAGCCCCCACAACACACTCCCTTGGAAATACAGCCTTTGAATGTTCCTATTGCTGCCCATTGCTCTGTGGGGCAGCTGCAATACCTGGCACTGAACAAGACCTTTAGCACTTTCACAGGACTGTGCAAAGCTCAGCTGCTCTGGCATGAGGTAGATAAACAAAAACACGGATTTACAATGATGCAACAAAGTCAATTAATGTGCTAAGGTCAACTCAGAGCTAGGTTCAGAGCATGCTCCCAGGCTTCTGCTCCAGAAGGTTAAAAGCTGGAACTGGGGTGCAAAGGCAGGCCCATCCCAGCAGCTGGGCTTTCTGCTGGGCTCCTCTCCTCACCCGCAGCATGTCCAGCCACCAGCACTAAAGCAATGACCAGCTTCTGTAGAAATAGGTCCTGCATCTTTTTCCCCTCAGAAGGTAGTAGGATATGTTTCCACACAGCCTGATTTTAATCTGTGGTTCAATTAAAAAAAAAAAAAAAAACAAAAACAAAAACTTTTTGAGGGCAAAATTTCAGCAGAGACTGTTTTGCACACCAGTATCATACCTGTTATTGAAGGGTTGATGCTGACAAGCAGTGTCAGGGCAGCTGGCACTAAGTAGACAACCTGTTAATGACATAAATCTACTCGGTAGCAAAACTTAGCAAGCTGAGGAAGCAGAAGTGCCCAGCCACAGCAGCCCTTCTCCCCTTTGCAGCAGAGGCACAGAGCAGATCCCACTCCCTCGCCCTCCGGCATGCCCTGGCACTGCTAGTGCTCATCTTCACCATCACCACCCGAAATCCCGGGACACCAGCCCACAGCCAGCCCTTGGGTTACAGAATGCTGGCTGTCTGACCAAATACCGCAGAGCCCCTTCCCCGAATCCTGACCCGGACGGGACAGGGTCCTGCCCGGCCCTGGGCTCCCCCCATCCCGCTGGGGCATTCTGCCCCTTTGGTGCCGCTGCTGGAGGGGCTCAGGCACCCCCGGGCAGCCCTGCCCAGCCAGCAGCTCCTGCCGCACACTGACTGTCCCCGTGTGCCCGCCGCGCCCAGCGCGGGGCCGGGGCCAGAGCAGGCCGGGCACGGGACGGGCACGGGACGGGCACAGGACAGGCACAGGACAGGCACAGGACGGGCACGGGCCGGGCACGGGACGGGCACAGGACAGGCACAGGACGGGCACGGGCCGGGGCTCGCCCCGCACTTCCCTGCAGGCCCAGCCGAGCGGCAGAAGGCGGCTCTGGCCGGTGACCCAAGGCAAGCCCCGGGCCACGGGCACAGGGGGCGCCGGGCAGGAGCAGCGGGAGCAGCTCGGGGCGCTCTGCACAGGCAAGCGATGCTCTGCAGCGACAGATCTGGGGTGAAATAAGGCAGATCCCGGAAGCACGAATGAATTCCAGCCGTCGCTGCAGCAGGGACATCGTTTTCCCGGCGTCTGCCCGCTCTTCAGCTGGAAGCCGGACATTTCCTCCGGCCGCCCCGGGTCGGACGGGCGCAAGCGGAGCGGGGCTGGGGCCGCCGGGACCTCCGGCGCAGGAGGTGCCGGAGGGGAAGCGAAGGGCGGCCCGTACTCACCGTCCACAGCCCCGCGTCGGGGTCGTTCACCTGCAGCAGGAGGCGCGCACTGAGCTCCCGCAGCCGCAGGCCCGGCCGCGCTCCGCGGGAGGGGAGCGGAGGGGCGGGAGGGGAGCCCCGGCCTCACCTGCACGGCGGCCGCCAGCCCGAAGAAGGCGGCCATGAGGAGGTTGCAGAGCCGCCACAGCCGCTCCGCCATGGCCGGGGCGGGCCGGGAGGGCGGGATAGAGGGCGGGCCCCGGTCCTGATCCCGGCACCGATCCAGCCCCGGCCCCGATCCCGATCCCGATCCCGATGCCCGCCCCGATACCCACCCCGATCCCGATCGCAGGCCGGCCGGGACGGGACGGTCAGCACTGCGATACTGCGAGGGAGATGAGGCCCTGGCACAGGGTGCCCAGAGGAGCTGTGGCTGCCCCTGGATCCCTGGCAGTGCCCAAGGCCAGGCTGGACAGGGCTTGGAGCAGCCAGGGATACTGGAAGATGTCCCTGCACATGGCAAGGGGCAAAATGAGATGAGTTTTAAGGCCGCTTCCAACCCAAACTATTCTGTGATTTTATAATGGTTCAGAAATAGTTTTGTGTTTAAGAGATTCAGTCACTTTGTGTAGTCTGGAGAACCAAAAAGGATACTGCTCACAAGAATAGCATTGTGCCATCGTTGCTGATCATTTATGATGAAAAGTGATAATAAGTGATGAACTGAAAGTGAGTCCTTTAGAAATGTGATATTTACCAAAACCCAGCCTCTGTGAGATCATGTCTCCCACTGATTTCAGTATCAGCATCATATGGTTCCCTCAGCACCCAACAGAATCAGGTCTTGCTGAATTGTTATGTGGAGAAGATGCAAATATGACCACATTTGTGGAGAGGATTAATTCTTATCTTATTTTTAACTGAGTCTTTCCTTGAGCAGGTTACAAAAGATGAAATCACTGCAAATAAAGCCACATAGAAGTACGAGTCCCTACCCCTCACCTCTAAACAAGCAGAACTCTAGTAATGAATCTCCTTCATGCCTTGTTTCCAGGTCAAGGATAGGCTCTTGAATGTATTTTTTAACAGAGGGGAAGTAATTTTGGGCTAGAAAACGAAAATGTCACGGATTAAAAAGCAACAGTGGTGATAAAAGAATGTGTCAGAAGAATGTAAGAGAGAGACAGCATGTCTTTCATTAGCATAATTATTAGCATAATATGATTGGAAAGTAAAAGCAGCCAAGCTTTTCAGGCACACCAATTCTTCTTTGTGTGGGAAACAAAATTATGAGTCACTGCCCGTTTTTCCCAACCATACTAGCTGATCTTCAAAATGAAAATTAATCTGTGATAAGTCTTTGGCTCTTTAATTTGTCTGATCACAAGTTGCTGAGCCAATTTGCACAGCCCACCTACTTTGTGTCACAACTGGGCTGCTCCTTGACATCTCATGGGCTGCACGGTCAGGAGAGAGAGAGAGCAGATGGGAGGAACTGATAGAGACTGGGAAGAAAGCAGAGAAACAGCTGGACACACACATCCAGGCCCTGTGTGGCGTGGGACAGGACTCTGCTGAGGGGAAGGGAAGGCTGGGCTGGCAGAAAGCAGCTTCTAATGGGCATTTGGGAGGCATGGCATGGAAGGTTTGGCAATCCTGTGAGTGACCACAGCTCAGTGAGGCAAGAGCAAGGGAAGGCAAAAGGCCCCTCTGTCTCTCCTGAGGATAGGGTCAGAAGGAGGGATTGGTTTGCCAACTGTGTCATTCTTTACTGCTCTAATTCACAGAATCACAAAATATTCTGAGCTGGAAGGAACCCGTAAGGATCACCAAGTCCAGCTCTTGAGGCCCATACAGGGATCCAACTCACAACCTTCATGTTAGCATTATGCTCTGGCCAATTGAGCTAAATGGAATTCAAAAGCAATCAGGCTGTAACATGCCTTAGACATAAAAACGTCTTTCAGTGTTAGATGTGCTTATTGCAAGTAAAAGGCCGAGTCTGTTCACTTTAAATCTTTACCAACTATCCTGAGCACTTCCTCCAACCACCGGCTGCAGGGACACAGGAGGCTTTGTCGGCAGAAGGCAATACTGACTTCTCCCATGAGAGGGAGGCCAAGAACCTTCAGTGTCCTTGAGTAGAACTTGAGCTACTTGTTCCTCGATATTAGGCAAAACATCTTCCCTCACTAAGACTCTCTGGATCTGCTACTCACCCCACAGCAGTCTGAGCTTATCTTCACTGCGGCAGCTCCAGCTGTAAAGAACAGAGGCAGCAGGGATGGACCCTGCAGCCAAGCTGTGATATTGAGAGCCAGGACCTTTCCCAAGGGCCTGTACCAGAGATGTGACTACAACACAGCCATAGTCACCCATCACAGTGACCCATTTCATAATGGCCCTCATCCTTGTGTCATGAATGGTCATAGATTGATTTAGATTGGACCAAAAGTGATTAAAAGGCTCTGGGTGGGCAGGAGAAGGGTTTGAGGCCCTTGGTGTGTTCCTGGCCACAGAACCCTGACTGCAATTCCAACAGGGACATCTGGAGATAAATGCACAGCTGATATTGCCAAAAGGGCTCTGGGTTTAGTTGCCTTAATTGGTGGGTCAGGTGCTAGGAGCAGGGAAGGATGGAGCCCACCTTCCTGAGAAGGGGGGACAGCCCCGTGTTCCCTGATTGACCAATTGCAGAGGACACATTTCTGAAGCAAGGGCAAGCCCATCCCTGGGATTGCTTTTGCTCAAGGACATGGATGCACCAGGTGAGTAATGCAGGACAGGGAAACATGATACATACCTCAAGGGGATTTGGTTTTTGGGTGGGAACAGCCTGTAAAGTTGAATTTCATATATAATATTGGTTGTTGAATGACAATGCCACTATATGTCACAGCTACCATGGACAGTGAGTATGGACTGCTCCAGATACACCAGTCATGGACTAACTGAACCCAACAGACATCTTGGTGGGGATGGCCAGTGACTACTGAAATAACAGCTGTGCTCCTGTGGAGTTATATAAATGTCTATGTCTATGTCTATGTCTATAACATAGTTGGAAGGTATAAGATCCAGGCATGATGTAAATGGTACAGAATAAGGGGTGGATGATGTCCTGGTTGCCAAGAGAAGGACACATCAGGAAAAATGCTGACAAACCACCCTCATGTCCTGGCGTGGCACAATGTTTTAGGAATAAAGTGATAAGTAATAGATATCATGTATCTTTAGGAAGGTTTTTAATATTGGCTGTCTTGACCCCTTCTTAAGAAGATATAAGGGCATGGTGAGTGTAAAGCTGCTGAGATCATCGTACCTCAAGTGCTAATTATCAGTGTTTGTCAAAATGGAAGGACATATTCAGAGGATTTTTGCAGGGGTCCATTCTGATGCCAGATCTTTTTAATTACTTCAGTTAACAGTCTGGATGATTAACACCCACGACCTCCTTATTAAACCTGCTAATTACTCCAGGCTGTTGAGAACAGCAAAGACAAGAGGGTTCAGCACTAGATGGAGAAGTGGCCTGCAATCTACAGGGCAATATTCAACTTCCAGCATTACTTTTATGAGCAGTGAGCAATACAGGTTCAGGTGAGGGAACTGGGTAGATGCAGTCTTCAAAAAAACCCAAAACGAACCCAACAACAACAACAAACCCAACCAAAAAAACCCACCAACCCAAAAAACACTCCCCCCCCTGAAAAAAACGAGTCCACAGTGTAATGGAGAGCAAACTGAACACCACCAATGGAAAAGGCAAACATCATCCTGGAACATGTGAGCTGTAGCCTCCAAGGCAAGCTGGGGTAGTATGCCCAGCTAGGGATACCGTATTTCAAGAAAGGCAGATGGACAGAGGAAACATCAAAGGAGGTCAGTAAGGATGTTGAGAGGCATAGTAAACATAAAAAAAAAGGCTGAAGGAAATGAATTGAGGTACTGTGTAGAAGAGAAAGGTGAGGCAAGGACAAGAAGGGAAACATTGCAATTCAACATTGCACATCATCAAGTGCCCAAGGGGTCATTTTGAAGAAGGCTATGGCCATAGTGAACAGGGCAGCATATAAAGCATTTGAAATTTAAAAAAACCCCTGAAGTTAGGCTTTTGGATGGTCTTAGGATGTGTGCCAGAACAGATTGCTAGGGAATGGCACAATCCCCATCACTGAAGGTCTTTAAGGAAAGGTTTCACAAACATGTCAGAACAGGTATTGTTGATCCTCCCAGATTTGCAGTGAGGAAAAGTATGACTGTAGGTAATTGCAAGCAAACCACATGTAGGTGGCACACAGCAGAAGTGGAAGTCAGCTTGTGCCAGTGTTTGCCAGTAGGCACTGGGTTTCTGCATCAAAGCCTGCAAGGTGCCAAGCCTGGATCTGCCCTCAGGGGTTAATGCAGAAGAGAAGGCTTAGGCAAAACAGGGAAGAGATATGGAACTAGGGAAGGGAATGTTTTTTGTGTCAGGACTCAAACTGCACCCTCTGCCCCTGCCTGGGACAGTGAAGGGCAGCAGCCAAAGTTCAAACCCAGCAAAGAAGTTACTGGGATCTTGGCTCGTGTGAGGGGGGTTGTGGTGTTCCCCGAGGCAAAGGAAGACTGCATCCTTGAAGGAAGGGAGGTGAATTTTCTGAACTATCAGGAGTTGGGACCAGAAACAGGGAGATGGTCAGGACCAGTTCTGGCCTCTTCTCCCACTTGCCGAGAAAGGTGAGCCCAGCAGTGCGAGTTGTTCCCTGCAGAGCAGGGTTTGGGCAGAAGGCTGGGCTCCCTCTGTGCCCCAGGGACTATTCCAGCCCGTCTCCCTAACCCCCCCACGGCTGAGCAGGAAATCCAGAACACTCCAGGATGGAAGAAGATGCTTTCCTAATTTAAAACATATGAGGAAAGAAAAATCTTGGTCTTATCATGAGGCAAGAAGAATCAATATGAGCTGAACTCGGAGAGAAAGAAGAAAAAATGAGGGCAGGATGGAGAGGCAGCTCCTGCCCCAGCCTCCTTCCCCTCTGCCCTTGCACAAAGAGTGATGGTTTGCAGTTCCTGGAGGCACTTCCAGTGTGTGTTCAGGGCTGTTTTATCACCTCCATGGTGACCTGGGCAATGGAGCAGCAAGGAAGGAGTCCTCATACTTCTAATGCATGGGACATCCAGGTCTTTCCTCGGCCCATCTTCATTCATAAAAGGGGGGTCAGTCTTGTTTCTACTACAAAGATGGGGACACAAAGCCTCTTGTAGGTGAAAGGACTCTCCCATGCAGCAGGCTGGAGAGGGCCCACAGCTCTGGGGCAACAATTTCACTGCTCTAATTCACAGTGTGTGCTGCCCCTATGACTCCTATGACTAGAGTGTGGCTTTGCTGGAGTTAAGAGGAATGGTCAGAAACCATGTGCTGGTATGAGCAGCAGTGTCTAAGAGAAGAAAGAAAATGAGGGGGAGGCTGATGGTGGCAGAAGAGGCTGATGCCCTGGTGTCCGGGAAAGCACGGCAAGAAGTTGTGCCCCGTGGTCCCGAGAGAGTCGGGAGAAGTTTGCAAGGGGCTGCCTGTGTGGGAGAAGTCCTAACCCTAGGCTGAAGATGAGAAATGCGATAAATCTGCTCGGGCCGACTGCCGGCCCCCGAGGGGAAGCGAGACAGGACAGCAGATGTCCGTGCGCCGCCGGCTGCGGGGCTGGCGGGGCCGAGCGCGGTGCGGGGTCCCGGACGGGCTGCGGGCGATGCCCCCGGGCCCGGGGGAGCAGGAGCGGAGCCGCGGGAGCGCCCGGGGATGCCCCGTCCCCCGCGGGAGGCAGCGCCGCCTCC